>JAUBWS010136071.1:0-21721 GCA_032270445.1 Darlingtonia californica
TCTAAATTTTATATTTAACTATAACTTTACAAAAAGAGATGTTTGAATTGGGAAAGTCCCTTAGTAAATTGAATTGGAAAGAGTCCGTCAAACGGACAATATTTGCGCTAGCTAACACCCTGGACTTTCTCGGTAAAGCTCAAAAAAAGGAATTTATTTTCAAAATCTAACCAATGTGTTGTTCTTACTATAGAGCTGAAAAAAATGGAAGTAGTAGCACCTAGAAAATCGATTTTTTGATGCACAACCCCCGGATTTGAACTTTTTGAACAAAAATTCCATTCTTTCCAATGACTTTTCGTAGACCTTTCTTCTGATGTATCTATCACTATATATGTGGAAGTTAATAACACTTAAAAATATCTGCCGAAAGAAATTTACCCTTTTTGGACCCCAAGGGTTCGTCTTGGAATTTTGAATTTTCTTTTTCCAAAAATACAAGTATCTTAATATAACGGTGTAAAATTTTAGTACCAGATACCATGTTCCTTTTTCATATCAAAATTGGTAGAGAACCTTGAAAATCCCTGTAACCTGTGAACCGCTACCTTAACTTTTCGTCAATCCGCTAAAATCTTCTCACTTTCAAGGAAATCAAAACAAAAGTTTTCTATACTTCTCAAATTTATTGTTATATTATATGATGCGAAAATACAAGTCAAATACACTAATTTTTTGTAAGCGTAACAGCTATAAGCATAATTAGGGTAAAATTCGATAAAGATTAAGCATGTTGCTAAGCAAAATGCTACATTTGACTGTGACACAAAGAGTTTATAAAATGTCGAATTTATTGTTGTTATTGTTATTGGTTCCAAAATTACTTTTGTATACTATCCTGTTAAGTTTAAAAGCATAATCTATCCTAAATCTCCTAGAAAAATTTAAGCATAAGAATAAGTATATCTCTAGGGTAAATGGCTGTACAATGCGAAACGTACCTACCGTAGAACTTTGCTTATAAAACAATGTATCAGCTCCAATTTTTAACTCCATGAAATGTATGAATCGAAAAGGGTTTCCAAAAATTTAGGACCATTTAAATAATTGCATTGAATAATAATTTTTTTTAGATATTTTCCTGCATTTTAGTTACACTACACAGGTCTATAATTTTATTAAATAATCATTTAATCATTCTCTCAACATCCTCTTATATATCACAATTACATTCCGATTACATTACATTCAAATTCAACTTTGGATTCGCATTTTTTTCAGATGATGATTATTACCAAGGATAGCAAGGATCGGGACAATTACGTAAGAAAACATCTAATATTCCATCATCAACTTGCATTAATGCTGTGTACGTTGTCAACTAAAGAAATTAAAAAGTTAATAATTCCAAAAGTTCCAATACCGTAACGGTAAAATTTGATGTCTTTTATGAACAGTAAAAGCCAGTTTTCGTGAGGTCATCAAAAGTCAAATTTGTATACTTCTTGCATAAATGAAATATTATCTCGAAACGTAACAATTTGTTCCTTATACTAAAACCATGACTTCCGCCTTATCAGACCAGCTTTAGATTTGCTCGTGCAATTTCATTGTTTAGCTCAATGATTTAAACCTGCGTGCTTTAAATTTGTTATCAGAGGAATTTGGGCGGAAACCTCTACCTAAAATATTCAGGACATGTTCACCTTGGTAATGAAATACTAAAACAGCCAGCCATGTTCCACCACTTGAACTTTTTTCGGACTTTTAATAATGAACATTTCCTGAAAAATTTACGAAGCTTCCATGATTTCCAAGGCAAATAATTTACCTTGTTAAGATTTGGTTTGGTTGACAATACGTTGTATAAACCTTTCAAGCTCATTCCCTGCACGAAAAATTGAAAAATAATGTAAGCATGAAAATCATTTTTCCAAGATAGCTTCTAGTATTTAACCTCGTATTTCTAAAGCATATAGTTTATCTTGTGGTCTGAGAATACTTAGCTCTTCAGGATAGAAAAAACTTAAACATTATACTGAATAATCGAGGAAGATATTCTAGATGACTTGTTCTTTCAACATTTTTACATTGTTTCCTACATAAAACTTCAGTGGTCTGGAACCACAAGATAATAATTCAAAAAGAAATGGTAAACTTTGGTTAAAAATAATATTTACACTTTGAGTGAGTTCCTTCATGCACTTGTTGCCCTAAATGGAAAAAAAACTTAAGATTTTAACTTCAATACAAATATTGTATGTCTCAAATGTAACATTGTCTGTAAAAAATGATCTTAATACTGAACTTTCATTGATTTCACCCGAGGAAGTTTAAGCTAAAGCTGCGGTTGGCCTGGTGCAAATGATTTGTGTGATGTATTAAAACTGTTCAGCCTTTCTAAGGGTACCTCTTCCTGCATGGGTTCCAGAGCTCTCTTGCCAAAGGCTCAAGAACAAATAATTACGGATACCGCTTCCTGGTGTATGGCTCGCAGAGTTTCGAATGTTCCAACCCAGGGTTCAGGACTATAAAAAAATGTTCAGCCAGTGGGCATTGGTACTTAAAAACAAATTATTAGATTGTGTAACTCTAACTTGGAGCATGATACTTTCTAAATCTCACCGGCGTTCGTCTATCATCAATAAAAATTGGTTTCTTCCATCGATCATAATTTGTTTCTAATAAATACCAATCGTCTTTTTGGTTATCTAAACTAAAAAAATGTTAAAGACTTGAATGTAATGTCCCAGCAATACAATATGTCAAAAACATTGTGAGACTAAGCAAGGCATGGATCTAGAGGGGTAGCAAAATTACATGACGAGAGTGAAAATTCTCAAGGAGACTAACATTTTAGATCGAATACATAAGGATGAAGGAGCCCAAAACACAAAATATCTGTTCTTTTTTGCCAGGAAAGCCAAAATAAATCTAACAGGTATCAAAATGGTCTCAGAACACATCCATGTTTTCCAGGAAACCGAAATTTTCAGCCGAACACATCAAATTTCCCAGCAAAGTAGTTTTCGAAATATTCACATGTAAATTTCTAGGAAAAACATGTCTTCGAACAGACATTTTTCAAAAATTCCTCTTTTCGTCTAATGTCTGTGCATTAATTCGATGACATTCCATTGGTTCGTAGGATTCAGGTCCAATTGAGCAGTGCCGCTCCCCTCGTCTACTACGAATTAGTTTAATGACATCGGATCATTAGCGCAGTCAGTAGAGCAATCACCCGGCAAGCGAGAGGTCGTGGGTTCAATCTCTACTCGATCTGTTACCTCTGCGGTAGTTGGAAAGTCACATTAGTGTTGGTCTATTGAATCATATTATCTGTTACCTTGATGACAAAATATAATGACATTTTAACGACCTTTCACTCTTTTCCTGAAAGTTTTTCCCTCTAGATCAGCGCCAGTAACCTAGCTGAAAATGTTATATGATAATAAATAAATTGATATTAACTTTCACGTAAATTATCCCTCGAAAATATGCAATGGTATCCACAAAATTAAGCTACTGCAGAATATTAGAAAATATATCATCCGAAAATTAACTCTTGCGAAAATCAGTGCCTTTAAAAGATGGTCGTTCGATGGACAAATAACATACGTCCAGAAGTCATCTACTTTTAGCCTCGATCTCGTTATAACAGCTCCTTCTCCAGCTTTAGTTCCACCAACAATAAAATACGCAGCTGCAATCATCTCAGTATTCGATAACATCGACACAGCAGCTTTGTAGCTATAAATATAAATCATGCTTTAGAAAACTATCGTGTAATTAATTTATCAAGTAATTTTCCGATAAATTAGTCAAGGAGTTTGATCAATCAAGAACTATCCTACGTCGATTTATGATATCGCAAATACTTGCAACAAGGAATGACGTGTCTAAGTTAAACTAATCATATCAACTAATTAATAACTTAAGGATATGGGGGTCGTCCTCACGGACAAACTAGAAACCAGTTGCTCTATACTATCCAAAATTGCGCGGGAATATTCACGGCCCAGGAAAGCTTCTCTCATCAGAGTGTTATGGAAAAAATCAAGAGTCTAGTTTCTAGACTACCTCGCGTACTACCTTTATTTTTTCTTCCCCAGTAAATTCAAGTTCCCACGCGACAGACCTACTTCCTTTCACGCGTTAACGGCTTAAAGAAAAGAGTTTGCGGTAGATAAAATTTGATTTGTAACATTTTTACAATAAAGGATACCATATTTCAAAAGATTATGAAGATACATTAGACTCTTGATAAGTGGGACCCTGTATAAGTGGGAATTCATACAAATCGCTGTAACAACATTCGCTAACTGGGACTGCTCGTTTTGGTCCCTTCAGAGCATGTTTCATACATACGGATAACTGGGACATTCGCTAAGTGGGACATTTTCTATCAATTTTCTGTATATTTTTGTCCCTTCAGAGTCCCACTAATCGAGAGTATACCTTATACGTACTCTGTAGCATTGTCAAGTGTGTCTCTTGTTAAAAAACCCATCAAGTTTCCATGAGATGTTCCCAAAAGCCATTCCAATATACCTAAGAAAAAAGGATCCAGACCAGACCAAAAAACACAAGAAATGACAACAAGATAAATGATAAACATCACTTTTCAAAATCCATGCCTTGCATTATTAAAATATACTTGAATCAGTTGCTCCTTTATAAATTGATAATGTAGCACTATAAATTTCAGTGACGGTCCCAGTCAGTTAGACCAACATCTGTGAATGAATACAAATCGCACTTTTTATATCAAACTCCTTCCACCGATGATTGCTTACTTTTGAATCTGACTTCTTTCAACAGATTCTTTCTTTTTACTGATCGTTGATCTAACTTCCTCAGATTTATACTATTCTATAGTCTAAGTTAAAGAAATTCTAAGTTTAAGAGAACGCGCGACGGGAATTGCGCGCTAACGGCTTTTTCTTAAACGGACTATGAAATAGTCTTCCTCAGATCCTTCTCTAGGCAGATGGAATTAATAAAGTAATTGTGAACAAAAACGATTGGTTTTGTGACATTAACAATTGTAATTTTTAAAACCATCGACAGCCAAAGTTGTGCAATTTGAGCACAAAATTATTCACGATATAATGTAAATTTTTTCCCCAATTAATTAGCTCAAAGTATATTATACCTCAGTATTATACCTAAGCCTGGTGAAGTCGTTAAATCCCATAAAACTATATTAAGCCCAACAGTTTGATCTTACATACATAGGTATTGAAATAGAAGTACACATTATTTACCGAGATATTTATCACCAAGTCCAAATCGATGGTTGATCGTCATTGTGAATGCATTCTAAAGAAACATACAAACATAAATACACCGGAACGCCCTTTGAATAAATTAAATCTCGCGGGTTTTAAGGTTTTTGAGGCCATCCACAAAATTTATATATATGCGAAATTTTTAATGTTACACAACTCCAAATTTTGTCTATTGAAAAAATCTTAAGAGGCTTTCCTTTATAATGAAAATTACATCTGATAACCTTAATCGTATACCAGAAATTATAACATAAGATACCTTTTTTATTGCAGTCAGTATACCGATGTATCCAGCAAAATGAGTAGCACTGTATACTGTTTTCCCATTGCGCTGAAAAAAGTTTCCTTTTGTTAATTATGGTTTCTTATACACACCACTCTCGCTAACGCAAACTGTTATCAACTCGAATATTTTATGCGGCTTATTAAGGCAAGAGAGACATCCGTCTGATTAATCTTTATTAATGTAATTATTATGAGACCTTGTTAACCGGTTGTGACGTCAGGCCGGTCTACTCGACTTTTTACGCAATGCAATTGCCGCATCCCTTGGAGTAAAGATCATATTTTTTCTTCAATAAATAATAGGTCGAGCGACAGCGAGTCGCTTTGCTCGATCTGAGTGTAATTCACTTATATCTTTACAGTTAACACAAATGTACATAGTCGAAAAGAGCGTGCCGGAACTGCCCCCGGCATTATTTAATTGTATAATTGTCTAATGATATTTTACTATTTGTAAGCTAGTTTTATGGCGTCCGGGATCGCACCCGAGTTTGTTGAATACTATATGTTAATTTGTTAAATAAAAAAAATAAAAATAAAAAAAAATGCAATTGGTTCAGAGCCTTGACGACGGGCACTACTCTGGCCAGAGTAGCCCGTAATTAACGCAAGGCAATGGAATGTCTTCATTTTCTTCGTATTCCATTGACGTATTTCGTATTTCCTCGCACGCTCGGTCGGTACTTGACCGCGGGCTACATTTTCCGGTAAAGCCCTCACTAAACGGTTATTATTGTATTAAGCTAAATTACCTGGTAATCCACTTTGATCATTGCATCTCGTAAACGTTCTGTCAAAATCCAAGTATTATTTTGATTGTCCCATCTACAAAGTGAAAAAAATCTTCTTTTATAAGCAGGCAAAAAAACACTTAATCAGTTTTCCTCAACTCACTTGTTTTTGACCAAGGCATTTTTTGACGAAGGAAAACTTGATTCACAATAATCGCACCAGATTTGATAGTAACAACAAAGGGTTTAAATAAGTTTATGGATCTCTAAACTTCTTGCAGCTTCCAGGGATCAAACGAGCTTGTCGGCCTTAATTTGAAACTCTTACCTACACGCTTTCTATCAGGATTTCAATTTCGTTTTCACTTACCCCATTAATAATCCAAAGTCCAGATTCCTTCCGTGATATATTTTACCTTTCAAAAATAAAAATAAAATCAAAGTGATTAGATTAACCAATTTTTTTAGTTTTTAAATTTGATTTTAAGCCTCGATAACGTACCGTAATAACGAAACAAAATAATATCAAACCTGATTTATCTTGACCAACGATTGACGTACAAAAAGGATTGACTTCGTAGAACAAATTGTATAAGATCACTTCACCTGATAAAGAAAGAGTGAGAGCATTTTTTTCAAGGTCAACACGAGAATCGCACATCATGATGCTCTTAGGGACTTAAAAACAAAGGGAATATCTAAATATTGGACTTTTTTACATTTTTTTCTCATTGCAAGGATGAGCTTCTTGGTACAAAAATGCAATGACAAGAAAACGAAGAATTTCCAATTAAAAAATAGCGGAATTTCCACTTCGATTGCCACAAGAAGAACTTTATATTTCTGATGAAACAAGAACTTTAATTTACCTAATGGTATTTCTGTAGCTTTAGCGATCCCAAGAAGTTCACCAGAATATGGTTGAGGTATCTTGCCAAGAAGATCAGGCTGAAAAAACATTTGATAAGAGCTGTCAAGCAATTTGAAACTGTTGCTGAGATGTTTATTTATAGAGAGAAGTGTATATGAGTTGTTAATGTCGTTTTTTGATTACTGTTGAACAATTCTCGAAACTACAAGTTGTTTTAGTGAAACTGACCATTGGTGGTCGCTGTGATCTTAGCTTTTGATTTTACTTTTAGATCTCCTTACCGAGGAGTTACGCTTACAAAAAAAACTTACGAAATATTTATCAATGGCTGTAATAACTTCCTTTGGAACAATATCTTTGATGACTTCAATCAAATTAACAATCTAAAACATAGCATTCCACAAATCTTAACAACACAGGGATTCTGTTCACATTTTACATGTGAAACAAGTCCATGAAAAAATGTTACTCAGTCCTACATGCAACCAAAGAATCATTACCAAGACATTAAATTTAGGCAATACTAACGAGAATATTTGTTCTCCGAAACTTTCAGTAAAAATGGTCCACGTTAAATCCAAAAGCAAAAGAGTTTAGCCTATAATTTGAGGGTCCATAATTTGACTTGTTTAGACTAGAAATAGTGATTAATTAAATTCATTAGGTTCATTGAATGTGTTTCCAGAAAGGACATAAGTTTTAAAAAACTGTCGAGGCATTCCTTAGTAGAAATCATGCATAACAAAAACCTGTTGCTTGTAAGGAGTAACAATTTCAGTCCATCTTTCTTCTGGTGGATGGTCAAGATTCACTTGAAAACTTTTCACTCTTGAACTAAAGAAAACAAGAAAATATAAACCGAACACTTTCATAAAGCGGATACGTAATGCTGTTTCTGCGTTTGTTCTGCTTTACAAGTTTTACCTGATATTTCAGATCCGCCGCTAACATCAACTTTTACCACACGTTTCGCTGTAAACAAGGTGGGAAGAACGACTAATTTTCCACCCGTGCCTTCGCTAGAACGAAGCGTGTCGGACAAGGAAAAAACAGCTGTGAATGTCAGGTAATTACAAGTTACGAGTTACATAAAGTAATAAAAGGATGGAGAGATGTTGGAAAGAGAGGGACAGGGAGTCAAATATTTGTAAAAAGGAGTGGGATGGTTGAAGTATCATCAAAATACAAAATTTCTTACGTTTCTGGAGGCGGATAAGCATCTTTTCGACACGGTTCTAAAACCTATAAATGCAAAGATAGATTGAATAATCTATAAATAAAAATTCTGATTCTGATAATTTATTTGCATGAGGTTATAAAAACCTATATATTTAAAAAATTTTGATTAAAATTAACTAATCAGATAAAATGATATGTATATTAAGGTTCAAGGTTTAAATAATACATCAAGCATTAAGTAGGAATATGAGAATCACGTGTGAAACTTGAATGCTAGAGAGATATAGTCCCAAAAAGCGGTAAGTACAAGTACAGTGATGGATCCAAAAGTATGTCGCATAACCCAGAAGGAGAGATGAAAGCCATTAAAAATGTCATTATTTTATTTTTCAATGCTAAGAAAATGACACTTTCATGACCTTTTCCCTGGCTTGTGCGACATATTTATGGATCTGCTACTAAAGTCGGCCACAAACCGTAACATTAGTAGGCATGTATGTGTTAAATGAAAATCAAAGTGAAATTTTCCATTATCAAATTCCCAGTTTTTAACAGAATAAAATGAAAGTGGAAATGGAGAGAGATTGAAAATATAAAAAATACCTGAGAATATACATTTTGGATAACCAAGAAAAAGATTATGCTACAAAACATGTTGCTGATTTTTCTGATCGCAACAAAATATATTTGCAAGACATAAGACATCTTGTAGCTTTGTAAAATCATGTGACTGACTTTCTCGAATTACATTCTTTTATTTGACTATCGGAATAAAGCGCATCTAAAACTTGTTTTTGCATATCATTACTTACTGTAAAAACAACATCAACCGTAGATATTTACTAATTTGCAAAGATCAAAATAACCTCCCATACAAACAAACTGAGGGACGACAAAATTAAGATGTCTCTAAAAATGGACAAAACGAGACATTATTAAGATAATCGAGCTAGTCCAACAAGAGGTATCTATCACATGGTTCAAAAGTACTAATTTTGTTATATAAAGTCTCAAAAATAATGGCACTGTCACTTTTTGCATGATTGTTTTCGTGTATGATAGTCAATAAGACCTCATTTGAAGGTAATAATTTGGAGTGGAACAATCTTTAATCCGTTTGAAAATGAAAAAAATGATATTTTTTTCTATCTAAGATTGCTACAAACTTCAAATTTGGTATATTTCAAAACAATGTGAGACAAATTTTCGCGACTTTTGCGATTTTTGCCCTTTTTCGCGAAAATTATCTCGCAAAATATTTCAAACAATAAATTAGCAAAAACTAATCTACGCGAAATTTTTCGAAATTCCAATCCACGAAAATTTTTCTCACATTGTTTTTTTTAATTAAATTTTGTAAATTTCTGATTTTTTCAATTCTCACATAAGAAATTGAGTTTTCAATATCGAAACCAAAAGGTGCTGTAGGTGTAATTTTGACTTGGTCGATAATAGTCGGGAGGTGAGGTGCGCGCTGGAATTAACTTTCGACTTTCTTTATTGATTCAAAAGGGTTGAGATGAGAAAATGCTGGTAGTCAGGAGACAGAATCTCAAAATTAAATTTTTGGTTAATCTTTTCTGGATCGTTGGGGTGGTCGCTCCTCCACAGAAGCTCCTTTTTTGCACAAGTTGTTATCAATGTCTCCCCTTTGGAAGTGAATTCTGAAGGTCATAATTTCAAAAATTTGACTGATTCAACGGATAGAGCATGCAAAATAGATAAGATAATTTGAGCCATTTGTGAAGTTTGGACCATTTTTGGCTTAAGATATGACCTTTTAAGGGGGAAAACATGGCTATTTTTCTGCTGACATCAGCACTGTGAATTTGAATTTTTAGACCATGACATTTTTGTCAATGAACCGGCCTTACCATCAAAAAAATGGTATGGTTTGTAGTTTTTGAAGAGCCGTTGCTGAATTAATGTAAAGGTTGAAAAAAATACAAAATTTTCAGTTAGCATTGTTTAGCGATTTTGTAAATTTTAAAGTTGGCCCTAGGATTCCAAAAAGATATAATTAGTCCATTAGTTTTTTGGGTTACCTCCGTAATTCGCAAAATAAATTCCTTAAAATTAAATCTTTATCTACTGTTTCTATGCTTGCAAAACTTTCAATGAGAGAAGAAATTGATTCCGTGAAACTCGCTGATTTTGAACTGTTCAATTGCGAAAATAAATTCGGCGAAAACTTCTTCCCTTAAGGTAAAAGCTTTAAGGAGATATGAGATTTTGGCCCCAGACTTTGGAGTAAATTTTGCGAGATTAATTTTTGTGATGTAATCAGGAGCTTTGCAAGAACAAGTTTTGCTAACTATACTAGGTTTCCAGTAAAATTTTTGTAAGATATAATTCTGCAAATCTCGTATACACTATACATTTTATCTTTATTCAGGAAAGAATTCTCCAAGACAGAGGAGGAATAACAAATGCAAATCCTTACTAATCCCTAATTGTTCTTATGTTCTACCGCATTTTTCTAGGTTTCCTAACTCATGTTCAAATATCTCGGAAATTTTTGCGGCTTTTATTTCTTTGAATCCTTCAGAAAAATAATCTTTCTGATTTACTTTAATGAGACAAGGTTTCTGTAGCATTTACTTCTGTAAATTCGGGTCAAAATCGCTAAGTGCTCCATACAGGATAAAAAATATCATCGATGACTGGAAACAAATGAAATTAGATTTCTTTATCCATTTTCTGCGCGTAATGAAATAAAGTAGTTTCATCTTTTTTCGTTTATCCTCGTGAAGTTTTCTGAAGAAAAGCATTGCTTTTTTATGATAAATATATTTAGAAATATGCTAAGTTAAATAACAAAAATGATAAATACATAAATAAATAAACAGAACAATTTACAAGCAATACAAAACTTTAAAAATTATTTACAATTATATATATACAAAATTTAAATACATAGATAAAATCTCATGCAAAGCATCCGAATTTTTGAATTTTTTTGCGAAGCCAAGATCGACAGCGGGCGTAAACACTTTTACGAGGCTCAAAATCAATGACGTAAAAATCACCAACACTTTCGATAAGTTCGATGACGTCAGCAGGTTCATCTTCGTCATGATCGAACCAATTTTTTGGTGGTGCAAAACTGCGGACCGGTGTGTACAAATTATCGATTCTTTGTGTGGTGTTATCAATATTTACGTAAACCGCTGGTAAAAGATTTTTTCCTTCAGCGGGGTTGCGGGTGGTGGGACCGCTGTGGTGGCTTTCGTGTGGTGGTACGCTAAGGGCGGTGCCGCTGAAAAGTTTTTCTTTACCTTTGTTGATACACACGTCTTTGATTTCAACATCTGAAATGATGGATGCATCAGAAACTGAAAATGAAGATTTATCGGTTGCAGGATTCACCAAGGAAACTTGTTCTTTCAATTTATCAAGCATTTCA
Source organism: Darlingtonia californica (assembly GCA_032270445.1). Lineage (NCBI taxonomy): Eukaryota > Viridiplantae > Streptophyta > Magnoliopsida > Ericales > Sarraceniaceae > Darlingtonia > Darlingtonia californica. The sequence goes on from JAUBWS010136071.1 coordinate 11,704, forward strand.
ATTCTGAATTCACCATCTGAAATCACTGAGACATTGTCCATCGGTTTTTTCTCTTTCATATTCATTCTGATTTCACCTTCAGATAGATCACTGATGTTTTGATGCAAGCTTGTTGCATCAAATGAGCTGCTTGTAGAAACATCAAACGAAGAATCTCCAAGGATTGACATCAAATCTCTACCTAAAAGAAGAGAAACACTAAATTTAGAAGCTTTACATGCAAATGCTACTAAATGGTCATGGAAATTTTACAGGTAAAATTCCTGAAAACGAAGATGAAAAACTTGAAAAATAAAATTAAGCTTTCTCGTAAATTGACCTATGGGACAAAAGTGTCCATGGCAATAAAACGATTAGTAAACTAGTCATGATTTTTTCCGTTCTGCCCGTGTTAATAGTATTTCCGCTATATACGGCGTACGCAGCGCTTGATATCGGGATTCGCCTTCGTGGAGGCAAAAACGATTTGCCGTGATTCCCGATATTCCCCGATTTCCGATATACTCAAGACCGGGATCGCTTTAAAAACCGACTCGCTCGCTAGTCTTTAAAACGATCAGTACAGAAAACCATGTATACTTACTAGTATTTCCCAATTCACTTGAAAGCAATGGACTAAAGCATATGTCATCATCAAAGATTGTTTTGCAATCACCACTCGTATATATCACGTCGATAGATGATGCGCTGGATAAATCAGATGTGTTCGGACAGCTTTCAGTTGTAATATTGATAGCTGTTTTCTTGGCTTTTTGATCAACGGATCTTGATAAACGAGAGATGCTTTCAGAAGATAAAACTTCTTTCTGGTTGATGTTTTCTTGTTCTTCAACAGAACTCAATGATAACCGTAAGAAGGACAAGGATGCTGTTGTATCATCCAATGTACTGGAAATATCACCATCATCCAACGATTCTTTGGATGTGCTGTTGTCTTCGGTGAAAAATACCGAACGATCGAGCGATGTTTCTGCACTTTCAATGATGTTTCCATTTGAAATCAAATTATTCGAACCATATACATCACTCTCTTCTGGTTCGATATTGGTTGTTCTTTCATCCCCAAACTGGGATTTAATGCTTTGTTCATCTTCAATGACAAGATTCGAAGTCTGAACATTTACATTTTTCTCTGAAAGTTCATCAAACTTTTGATGAAACGTTGCTGTGTTTTTTACACTATCACTTTCACTACAATATACTTCTCGATTCTCACTCAAACCTTCTTTTTCTTCCATTTTTTTAAACGAAATTAAAGATACGTCTGAAGCAAATGAATTTCGAAGCTCAAATGAACTTGAAATGCACGACGTCGTTTTTTTTAAACTCATTTTCACTTTATATTTGACGTCATCTATGATTTGACGTCAATTAACATTACTTTGGCGACGTCAGTTTAACTCCTTCAATACAGAAAAGGCATAAACTCGTGAACAGTTTTGTGACTGCCGTTACTTTTACTAAAAGCCTCAATTTAAAAATCAGGCATGATTGAGAATGTAAAACTTTAAAAGAGCTTTCAAACGAGCACAAATTTGACTTATTTTCCTCTTTCGGTTATCTAGTGTTTCAAAGTTTTTCAATTTTGCAAAAATCTAGAAATTAAGGATAAAGCAATGGTACTGAAAGAGTTAACGAAAAAAATCAGGGAATTTAAATTCCAAACGTAAAACATTTATGGCGGGGATCAGGGTCATAAGTGGGTAATTTCGGCCGGAGATCTGCTATTCCATTGAATATTCGATTCAATTGGACAAGGCCGAAAAGATTATAGTCTGTACCTTTGTTTTCTGCAGTCTCGTTTTACGAAAACAGTTAAAATGGTTGTCTGCCAAACCTGAGCTTCCGGCCGAACCCGTTGCCATAAAGGACTTGAGCTTTTCCCGTCCATACAATTAAAGTGTTTAATCTTAGTAAGTCTATGTAGTAAAAATTGATCTTTAGCATTTGAGTTCAATAAATAAATGTATAATACAAGATAAAAAATTTCAACAAAATTTCATCAACAGTTATCGCTTGTGTCTTTTGTAGTGTTCGATCAACGTATATATCACGTTTAGATAATGTGTGATACGAAAGGGTGCAATTGAAAGCATCCCTGTTTAAGTAGCTTGGTAGTCCCGGTTTTGACGAGCATTTCAATCGAACAGCTATATCTATATACTTCTTCAGTAGAATTGAGCGCTGTTTCAACAACAGTCCATCGTATGGTCACTTCACAGAACTCATTTACGATTGGCTGGAAATTTTCACTGTATTTTGAGAAAGTAGCAGCTCACATCACCAGTTAAAGCCTCCATCTTCTACCAACTTTTGAAGATTTTCTGTTTTTTAAGCAAAGCAATAATCCTCATCATCATACTTCTTACTTTGTTTACCATTCTTTCGTTTTACCTACATAGTTTTTCGAATCATTTTGCCTACAAAGAAAAAAGATTAATGCTCTTTATAGGTTGTCTCAAAAAATGTAGCCCGTCGTAATGGTATAGTAGAATTTTTAATTTTACATTTGTTTTATGTAATTTGCGGTGCTTTTGACGAATTCTCCTGGGATTTTCTACAATAGGCTACAACTTAGTCACCTTGTATGCCGAGATAACTGTCCCACCCAATAACTTAATTTTGAGAACTTTTCAAACTTGGCTACAAGCGTACTGAGAGATCAGTTTGGGTCTCGATTGGTATACTGAAGCCCTGTTAAAGCTTCTAAACAATACTCTACATTGAAAGAGGTTTTAGGCTGCAAGAGTACAGGCTGTTATAAAATAACATTGTATTGATTTAAGCCATGGTACAATTTTGTAATACTCAAGTTTTAACTTTGTTGTTGCATGATAAATTGTTCATCTTGGAATAGCCAAGATACTTGTGATATTTAGCTACGTTCCTTATTCTAACTCTCCCCCAACCCAAACAATCTATATACTTAAGATTATTTAGACTACAGTGTATCCCCAGGAAAAAGAATAGATATATAGAGAAATACAATGACTATGTTTTTCCGTGAAATCTTCAAATCAGCAAAGTAAGAAAATTCCTTTCACGCAAAATCAATATAGATTTTTTAAATATGAGCCTTTTCATCAAATTTTTCACGAAATTGTCTTTAAAATCGTCAAACGCCCAAATGTTTGTCAAAAAATTCCGAGATTTTTTTGGCACATGAATGATTCTCTTAGCGCCCGTTTCTGCCCTCAAATTTCTTTTGCTATTCGGTACTAGCCATGTGGAGTAAACCAAATAGTTCTATTGCTTGGCACTATCCCAACCGCGATTATAACTCATCAACAAATTTACCCCGTTGGATCAGCATCACTTGCATACAATTCAAACTTGTCAGATTTTCGTCCAAGGAATTCTTCATGAAATCTTGACGCTGTTAAATTCAAGTGATTCGTCCAAATGGAAAGCAAGGATGATTTTGCTTGCACAACAGCTGAAAGTAAAGGAAATTCAATGGTTCGATTTCCATAAATATAATTTAAGACAGACAGAGCGTTTTCAAGAAATGAAGGTAACGTCTGTTTGCAGAAAAAAGAACATTACTTTAGATAAAAAGAACTTTAAGGGTATTAGATAGAATGAAGCTTATTATATGTTTTATAAAGATATAGAACGGCAGCATTAGATAGAATGATACCTTTTGTCGTTCCGCAGTTACATAAAGCTCCCGGTCCCGAGAAGCTTCTTATAGGACCGGCCTGAATAAGGTTAAAACAAACAAAAAACGTACGTGTGATAACGTTTAAGGAGCCACGACTACCAGTTCTTCTTAACTTGCTGCTTGGTTCATCGTTACGTGGTGATTTCTTTGATGAAGATTGATTCTCCTTCGCTTGCGTTGATTGCGATGCTGACTCACTATGCCTTCTGCGTCTGCGTGGATCGCTAGGTGCTTCTTTTGCAACTTTTCGCTCGCTCGATATTTCTGGTCGCATTTTGTCGCTTATGTTGACCTTCATGTCTGAAATAAACAGAATCATGAAACAAAACTTTTACTTTCATTTATGGGAAAACAAATCTTATATGTATGAACTTTTGGCATGGCGGATAAGGCACTAAGCGTAGAACTAAATTCCTTATCAGACAAAAAATGTCGAACAAAATTTTCGTCAGTCACAAATAATTTCGTCCATTTTTGAAAATTCTTTTGAAACGTCTCAACTTCATTCCAATGGCCTCTTTCTCGCTTTTTGATACGCTGATGGCGCGACAGAATGTTTCCTGGAAACGGCCGATGAAAGCTTGCTTAAATCGAGAAAGTTTTGATTTATGTAAGTGGTCATCCAAAACATTTGAAATAGCACACAAAAGTATTCCTCAGCTTGTGTAATTATTTTATGTTTTCGATGACCACTTGCATATTGCATAACTTGAAATTTTCTAGATTTGAGCAAATTTCATGGACGAGGTTGAGTCATGGACGAGGTTGAGACTGTCTTCAATTTTTAAGCTAGACGCTGGACGCAAAAAACATTTGGAATAAAAAATTGTCACATGATTTTCAATTACTAAAATTGCCATGTTTTGAACCACTCTCATCCAACCAAAACATTTCATAACGTTCAGCCAAAAAGTGCTGCGATGTAGCCATTCAATGATCCCCCTTTTAAGGTCTTAAGACGGTCAAAACTTGCCAAATATGGAAAAAACTGACAAAATTTTCGTCAATTCTGAAAAAATTCATCCCTTTTGTCCAACATTTGTTGTTTGATAAGGTATATAGTTCAAAGCAGTAGAAAGATTGATGACAATGTAAAAAATGATGTTAGTTCCACGGCAGGGTTTCCTGGAAAACAGGACCATCAGACCTTTAAAACTGAAGATACTATCACTATCACCACCCAAGTGACTGTTTGTACATGAGTTAAAAAAAACTTACCATCGTTGGAAGAAAGATCAGAGGGAGGGAGTGGTGGTTCTTGGGTACCACGCAAACAATCCAGTACCTAAAAAATATACATTACAACAACATGTATAAATATGTGTATTCACTACAGTATTGCAATGTTACAAACACCTTTTTTCCATTAATAGACAAAATGTGGAAAAACCCAGCACTCATAAAAGACAAATTAATCATTGTTGAGACTGGATCCCTGGCGAAGTTGTATATCAAGGCACTCGGCTAGAACGTAAAGGTCCTGAACAGGTCACCTAGTTCCTAGCATCACAAGACTTTCAGTAAAAATTACCGATTTCTATTAATACTAAAGGCTTCTTGCAAACATTTATAAAGTTAAAATTGGGCATGGTCCCTATTTTTGGTTATAGTTCATCTGAAAATGTTAATCTAAAAAGAACCTAGCGGTTACCTTTTTATGCATAGGCGATGTTGACGCTGCACCTTCGATGAAAACATCAAGCTCGGTCCATACATGTTTGTACTGTTCTTCTCTAAACAAAAAGTTCAAAATCTCGCTCAAGAATTGGCTAAGGGTTTTTGTTTATCGTGCATTTTATTCCCAGTCTAATTCAAAGAATTTATTTTCATGTAGTCATTGTTACACCTCCACCTTTTTAAACATGTTGACATTTATCGAACTTGTTTTAATAAAGTCACAACGTTATAGTATGTCAATGTTTCAGAAAACACATTCATGTAAAAACCACTTGTAATGAATGACCTTTGATGTTTAGTTCTATGTAATCAATAAAGGAGCATTCAAGAGACCTGTGAAAAACGCGTTTTGAAATTTGACTGCGATTCATAGGTAAGTTTCTAGGAACACTGCGACCCATGCACCAGTCTAGCAAACGAATTGATTGCCCCAAAGGATCCTTTCCGAAAAAAAAATTTAAATAAATTTTACACGTTTACTTTTTGGTATGTTTTCCTTTCAAGGTAACAATAGGTAAAGGTAACGAATCATTCCTTCCTTCCATTGCTTGTAACTTATATATAACCTGAATTGAAAGAGAGAAAGGTTAAAACAGTCTAGTGAAATTACGTAAATTGAAGAAGTGTTGAACAAACAAAGATTTCTGAATCAAACGCAATTGACGATTAAGGTGCATGCATCCCAAAGTGATCATTATTAAGACTTCATTTTATGACTCATTTTACCCACTTTAGGTGAGCTCGATGCTCGAGTTCCATCGGTACGCTAATGCATGTCTGAATGTCTTAATTATAAATAATGTTTCGTGTGCTCCGCGGACGCAACCAACTGCTGTTACACTAGTAGTAACAAGGTTGCTTTCGATATTTATTTCAATGCAAATGCCGATACTATATTCATAGAGTAACAGTAATCACGTGTAGGATTCGAACCCCCAACTCTATCATCTATTACCGAGACCGACATTTTGCCCAGTGAGCTATCCACTTCTTTCACTGAAAACATTTTCATCGTTTATTTTTTACGTGTAAAAAAACCAACAGAGTTTAGAATCCATACAAATATATTTATATTATTGATTCAGGCACGTAACAGAAATAAGTGGGCCCCTTGGAGAATTTTTCAGCAGAGGTCCCTTTAGTGAGGTTAACTTAAGTACCCAGGGCCCTAAAGAATATAAGAGGATTGTTTATTGTTATACGCTTGCTAGTTGAATACCACCACTAAATTTTGAAATGAAAACATAAAACACGGGCCCCTTGAACAATGCACATGCTGGGAGTCCTTAGGAACCGCAACCCGTCACTCCTGTCCGTTACGCGCCTGTAGATAATAATAAGAAACTTGCAATCCTGGAAAATGTTTAAATCGTTAGGGTGCTACGTAATTTACTAATGCGTTTTACTTTTATGATCTTGTGGACAATCGAAAACAGTTATGATCGTCCAATTTTTTTCCATATTTCTATACAAGCAACAAGAAGAAAGTGTCACAATGGGCGATCAACAATAGGAGTTTTTTTGGTCAAACTCCAGAGACTTTTCCTTGCCATTAATGTACTGGTACTTACCTTCTTACATTCTTGAACTTCATCTTCAGTAAGGGATGGTTTCATTAGTAATGCCAGTAAAGGTTCCAGATTCTAAAAGTAAGAAAACAAATCAAGAAATCCGTTTTCACCACCCGAATTTCGCCACACAACGAACAAAAAAATCTGATCCTTCAAAAAAACATACTATGAAATAAAGTCCGATGAAGAAAGCTGATAAAAAGTTTATTTTATCTACACTTGTTATACACTTTGTACAGTACGTTGCTTAATGTTAATTCTATTTTAACCACCAACAAGTCTGTCTTACAAAATCGAAACCAAAATTTTGGAAAAAGTTAAATTCAATCGACTCTTTGAACATCGAGGAAGATAACGGAAGGTGAGACGCGCTTGATAAAGTTTTCGATTTGACAAATAATCGAACAGAGTCCAGTACGAATGGGTAGATAGCATTAATCGAGCAATTAAACAAACGAAAACTTACAGCTTGCATGTTAAATATCAAAGTATCACAAATGACCATTGGCCAGTGTTTAGAATACCGTTCCAAACGTGATAATGCTGAAGTGAAAAAATGAACATACATTCAAAATCTACTAAGTTCCAGTTGTGAAGTGTGTCGAAAAAACGAGTCAAATACTGTACTCCATTTGATAGGCTGAGAAACGGTCAATAATTATCGGTAATTTCCGGTATTTATGACAACTGATGCTGTCCATGCTCCTTTATTTTCTATTGATATACTAAAGTGCGTACGTCTCACAGAAAGATGCAACAATCAACAATTTCTTTTTTATAATGAAAAGGTGTGTTATCAAAATACTCTCGTGTGCCTAATAGAAGAGAGGGGGTCTTTGTAAAGTCTATTTCAAAACAATGTGGACTCGGTACATTTTGACTGATTTCTACCGATCTACTTAACGGATTTGGATAAATAACCCCTCATTGCAAAGATAATTTTGAGTGGCTCATCATCGTGTTAAATATTAACTATAATTTGTTTGAAATAAAAGAAGCAAAATTAAAAGGAAAAAAATGTACTTTTTTGTAAGGGTGTTATGAACTTGATATTTTGCAAGATAAAATTTATAAATATGTAATTTTTTGAAATAAAATTCAGCCGTTGTTCAGATATAGGGTCCCAAATTGGCTCGGTAAAAATCACAAGAAATTGAGATGTTTTGAAAAAATGAAGGGAGTTTTACGTCGCATGACAAGTAAAAAGCAATTAGCTTAATTTTTTCAATTCACTGAAAAAACTTTGTTTTAAGACACTAGAGAGTTTTTCATTGACAAGACAAATATTAAGAACATTAGGTAAAATCCGTCTAAAGGCGATGACAACTTAATTTGTTGTTCTACGGGCCCGACCAACCCAAACGTTCGACAAATAGAAAAATAAAAATATTGATTTTGAATCATGCAAAAAAAATGTTTTGCTGTTTTCTTCATTTCGTTCACAAAAACTTTAAAAACTTGTTGACCTCTTAAAAAATGTTTCTGTTTTCATTATAACCTTCATTGAAATAAAGAGAATAATTTTTCTTAGTAGTTATTTCTATTGTCTTTTCTCTGCTTTTTATTCTCTTTGAAAATCATGATTTATAATAAAACAAACACTCTCTGGTGCCTAATAGAAGGGGGGAGGGGGGGAGGGTTGGAATAAGCGGGATGGGTAGAAATTTTGAAATTAGCTTAGTAAGGGGTGTTAATGGGTCGGGAGTTTCCAGGCGTTTCAAGGAGTTTCAAGAGTAGAGACCACACTGTTTTAAGCGCTAAATCTTCCTAGTATAAGCTTTCTTCTGGCTTCTGTGAAAAAAGTAGGATCCTTTTTTAAGTACCAGAAATTAAATTTATAGAATCTATTTGAGAGAGGCAAATTTTTGGTGAAAATGTCACATACCTGACATTATTTTTTACCAAGGTATATTCAGCTTTTTTCAATTTTAAATTCAAAACGAAATCGCGTTTCCTCGTATAAACTGGGTTCAAGGGTTGAATAGATTTTTCCAAAACAAGTTTGTGCAGAAGCAAATAAATCACTGACCGGGATAAAGGCTCCACCTGACTACGGGCCCGGCACAGAACCAATTTGCATGGCCCTTTACCACAATCCCTCAAATACAATGGGAGAAGTTTTCCATTTAAATTATACAATTACTACTAGATTTTGTAAAAATAGTTCATTTGCAATTTCCACGTAAAAATAAAATTGTTGTTAAAGTTATGGGGCCCCTTGAGTAACATTCATGCTTTGGAAACACACTTCGTCACTCCTGTCTGTTACGCCATTGTCAACAAATGACACAAAAATCTAGGAAAAATCGCAACATAAATTGACTTTATCATTTTATTAAGTTTGAGTTGTGTTTCATTTTGAAGAATTTAGGATATCTATACAAATATAAATTAACAATAAAAAGCATATAACGCTTAAAAAATTAATAAACTAGAATTCCAATTCTAAAAAAACATTACAATGCATTCATTCACTAATCGTGTCATTTGACGTGTCATACAGCGTTAATGATGATACTGTTTGAAAAATTACATATTTATTAATTAATACTTAAACTAAAATCGAATTATTCGCTTTCTTATCCATCCGTTTATGAGATAAAATTAAGCCTGGCAAAACGCGCTGGCTCGATTTTCCGACATCTCCGCTCTCTTAACAAATCCTCATAAAAATCAACAACCTGTCATATGAAAAACAAGCTTGCCCGGCAAACCGAGATATCGCTTTTTTCAGCTGACATCCCGGCAAAGCGGGCTGATTTTTCCCATATGGCAGCTCCTGCCCGGTGTCCCGGGCTGGAAAACTGCAATGCGCATATGTTCTTTTTATAAAGAATAAAAATATGTAAGCAAATTTAACGCGACTGCATCATAACTTTAATGACTTTTGATAAACGTGACTGAAAAACCTCATACAAACCCAAGAGAATTTCAGCCCTACTAACCGATCCAGACCGGTTAAGAGGGCTCATATAAACTGCCCATATAAGATTTTTGAGCGCCCGATTGTAGCGTCTTTTGGTTTCATATATAGACCAGGCATATTTTGAGGTAGGTACCACCTTAAAAGGGAGAAATTCTGACTAACTCAGGTGGTTAGGTACAC
>JAUBWS010136182.1:0-21708 GCA_032270445.1 Darlingtonia californica
AAAACGTCTGTGGAGGAGGTCATTTCTATTTAAGTGACACGCAAATTGCGTGTCGCTTAAATAGAAATGACCTCCTCAACAGACGTTTTTTCATGATTTTGCAAGTTGTCCATGTGGCATGGAACTCTGAGTACTAAGAAATACTGTTCTTTATTCTCTCACTTAAATATTTTAAGCTCTATAAAATAGTACCGAGAACTATTTTTGAAGGGGGATATCACGGACATACCAGTAAGATATCGAGACAGAAATTGCAAATAGTTTAACGTACCATATCTTGCACCCAAGTACCTTCATAAACATCACCATTCCCATATGTCATTTTCCCTCTTCCATCTTTCAAATCATGCATCCACTCCCCTTCATAAGACCAACAACCTTCTCGCGTGTATGTTCCGCTACTACTGCGCTCGCCTCGATAGAATTCACCTTTGTAGACGGAATTGTCGGGATAATGTAGCTCTCCACTCCCGTGGAATTTGTTATACGAAAACTCTCCCCTGAAAATTTTTAAAAATAGTTTTTAAACAATGTTTGTTGAGACAAAATTAGGGTTCATCCAGCCGCCTCAAATTGATGAAAAGTTAGTAACTTTAGGTCTGGGCAGGAAGAAAAAGTCTCGTGTGCAGCAACCACACACCTTAATTTGAAACTCAAATTTTAAGGCGTGCGATCTATCGATCTATTTATCTATATAACACAGAAAAACTTTGAATAGGTATAAGATTAGGCTTGAATTTTTACATAAAAGTGGAAAGTTAAATCATATATCAAGTCATACTATACAGATAAGGGGTGAAGTTTTTAAAAACCTGCGGATCTGGCTAACTCAGCTAGGCTAGCTCGTGGGCCCACTAGGTCCCCAGGTTTTGTTACGGACTTTACCGATGATCAAGTATTATATCAATCAAACAGGATTTCGCTTTAAATTGGAAGTTTTAATCATAGTGGCTTAGGTTCTTCTTAATATTTGGTAAATATGTTTTTAATTGACCTGAATAAAACTATTCAGGAACGCTTCGTTCAAGTCTGGCTTATTCAGCGCTAACATAAATAGCACTAACATGTATTCAAATCCATCAGGAGTCACTAGCTTTCCTTCACCGTGTCTCTATAAAAACGAAAAAAGGAACGCATAAATATATAAAATTATAACTTATAATATGGGTTGTCAGAACTCAATGGGTAAAACATACCAAGTTGTCCATCCAAGTGCCTTTATAATAGAATCCACTGATACAGATGAATTCACCTTCACCAGTTATCTTATCCTTTTGACATGTTCCTTTGAAACGGTCACCATTTGCATATTCAATGATGACGTCACCATGTTTACGTCCTTCTCGCCAATGACCTATAATCTTGTCTCCGTTTTTGTTCATGTATGTTCCTTTGCCTTCTAAACATCAAAGTTAAAGTTTAACTATAGCTTGTGCTATATAGTACGTGTTGTAGATAAGATTCAAGCATGCAAGATCCCCTTAATTTTCCCAAAATCTTTATAACACTTCTTTTTTCTGAGGATATTTTTTCGAATAAATTTAAACTAATACAAGTGCTTTTGTGATGTAAGAAACCAATTTAGGTTGAATTATATAAAAATGATAAAGATCTGCAAGTTTGTTTATAGAAAATATACACAGAATTTCCGAAACTGAGGGTTGCTCACTTAGCGATAGGCACTCTTACAGCGTTAGTGATGATGACGTTTGACAGAAGTCCTGTGAGGATGATCATGATAATATGATTGCAACGCTATGTCCTCGATTGTCCCGAATGATACCGATTGTGTATCTCGCCCGCACACAGTGACTACTGGAGTGATTGAGTCCAAACCCAGTTGCACTAGTAATGCATAAGTCGTGAGTTCGAATCTCACTTCAGTCCTCAGTTTTTCCGAAACCGAGGGTTGATCACTTAGCATTAGGCACTGTTACAGTGTTAGTGATGATAATGTTTGACATAAGTTCTCTGGGGATGACAAGGGCGGATACAGACTCTTCAAACCACCATGTGAAAATCCCGAACTTTTCCGATTTTCTGATAAATTTCCCCGATTCTTCCCGAAATGTCTATAAAATTTTCCCGATTTTGGTAATTTTAGACTACTTAACAGTGTGAAATCACAACTTTCACATAGTCTCTATCCGCCCCTGGATGATCATGATAGTACACAGAATATTACTTAATAAACAAAAATCATTAGATACCACTTCAGAGATTTTGTTGGTAAATACTAGTTTACCTTGTTTGTTATCTACCCATTCTCCTTCATAGTTATCTCCACAAGAAAAATTGAGAACACCATAACCATTTCGCTCATCATCTTCCCATTCTCCCTAATATTCATGAAAAAACTTCACACTATATTTCACTCTAACAGAGTTTCTGGGTTAATATGTTTGGAAGTTTCGGAGTCAAATTTCGGTAAAAGACAGAATTGTTGAATAGAAAAACCACGGAATTTAAGTTTCCGAAATCAATGCAAAGTGGTATTTTTGAAATTTCGCATCAATTTATTCCTTTACTATAATGAACTCATCAAGGAAGTCGGGGAAAAGGCCTTAAAAATATGGCAGTCGACCAAATCGACCAAAACTCCCCTGATAAGGTAAAAGTATAGGAGAAAAAACTGCGCCTTCCACAAGGTGGGCTCAGCCGTTATAGTAAATTATTTACAGTAAATATGTAAATAATATAAGATAATATAATACTTCATATGAGGGGTAGTAATTAAGCTAAACCACTTCTATCGAAGGTTGGGCCTGCTTTTAATTGCTGAGGTTACTTACAATGTAGGTGTATTGGTTTGGCCACATTCCTGTTCCTTGTCCATGTCTCTGAAAAATGAAAAGCAATCAAACATGGATTTGTATTAATACACTATAAGCCATTCATACATAAAAGTTTGCGAATGTTGACGTGTTAAACTTTGAATTTGAAGCGTTTTAGAGCTTGAAAGCCATCTTATCAGGCTTTGGCATATGAAAAATGCAAGCGTTGGGTGACTGCACGCCGCTAGTTCACGTGAAATAAGTGTGCGTTTTATCTCTGATATCATATTTTAAGCGTGTTTCGGAAGCTTGTGTTTATTCACCATATCAGATAGGATTTTTCAGATAAGGTAAAGTATTCCAACTCACTTTTGCATTGTGATAAAATCCAGAATACACAGTTTCGTCTTTATAAAGAAAATGGGTTTTTCTGGTTTCTGGAAAAATCAAAAAAGAAAAATAATTCATTTGGAACAATGCTGTACAGACAACAAAAAGCCGCGTACGAGCGAGCGAAAAGTATATGTCGCGCGAAAATGAAAAGTTTTATACTCTGCTATACGGCACAGCAAAAAAAAACAAAAAAAAACAGGAAAAACCAAAGTGTGTTCTACCATTATGAGAACTTCCGGTTGCTTCCGTGCACCAATAACTTAGACGACAAAATATTCTAATATAGACTTGAGATAAGCTTATTCCGCTTCTAAAACTTCAAATAGAAATGAGCTTCAGGTTAACTTCAAGAGAAATCCTACAACGAAGTAATCCTTTTACCTAAATACTGTTCCTCTTCTTTATTTTTACCATACAAATTTTCACGAATTGCTTGTTCAAGATTCTTCATCCAAATCTTCTTCTCACCCATACTTCCGACGTACATTGTGTACGGACGTTCAGGAGTATATATAGCGATTGCATCTCTTTTAGCTAAAAGAATGTGAATATAATATTTGTGTAATTCAGCCATGACAATCAAAGGGACACGAGCATAAGTCAAATGTGACGGTCTATGAGAAAAGGGGACATATAGTCAACCATAATTTACTTGTTTGCCTCTCAAAATAATGAAAAAACATCTGCGAAGAAGGTCATTTTTATTTAAGCGACACGCAAATTGCGTGTGACTTAAATAGAAATGCACTCCTCCACAGACATTTTTTAGTGATTTTTCATGCGGGTGGAGTATGATCGCAGTAAAAATGACCAAGCCCCCTTTTCCCATAGACCGTCACATATATACACAGAGTTTCCTTTTCAAAGCAAGCATGACGGTGAAGAGGGGCACCATATTTTTAGATAAAACCGATGCAGAGAATGCCTCGACCTTAGGTTTAGGAAGAATCTGTTCATACATAAAAGCTCTATATAGACAAAAAGGCATTTAAAAAGTACTCGATTATGAAAAGTTGAAAAATTAGTTCCGGGAAAGAGTTCACTCTCCATGACACAAAACTTTACTCTCTAATTCTCAAAAAGTGCTAGCTAGAGCTATCAGCCGCATCTTATATAAATAATCAATAAATGGTTTATCTCAAATGCACGCCATACTTGTTTGTGGGTCCAATTCATCAAGATCTTCAACCCAAACAGTTTTAATGTCCAAAGTTAATTCAACTGCGGTCTGTCTTGCACCGCCTTTGACAGCAAACACCAACAAATCATTGAACAGCACACACTAGATAAACAAACCAAATTTTCAAAATGCAAACTAAATTAAAATAGAGGATCAAAAGAAAGGTCTTGTGCTCTTTGTTAATTGCTTGGTTATTTGGGGGAAAGCCTCAAGCTTTCAGGAGTTGGAGGCTCTTAAATACATAAAATAATTTTGGCACATGCGGATGTGCATTGTGGAAAGGCGATTTAGATCCAATTAAAGGGAGTCGCTAGTACACATGCAAATGCAAATTTATGGAGAACTTAGTTGAAGAAAATTTAATGATTACTTTAAGTAAACAAATTATGTGCGGAAAAATTTTTGCGGATATATATTTGCGGATTTGGTCCCAATCAGCAATAAATAAATTCTTCTGCACATAATTTCTTCCCTTAAGATTAAGAAAACAATTTCACGTATTCATTATTTAACAACCATGCTATGGTGCCCTGAGGTGTTTCCAGAAAGGCAAGAGTCTCAATGATGACACTCACGAAGAACCAAAAAGAGGCTATCCTATCCTTATCAATTTATTCACTAATCACATTGGTGAGTTTCCTTCAACTTACATGGTATGTCTTTTTGCTGGTCAATAAACAAACATCACCTTCGTGTACGAGTGTTCTATCTGGTGTGTAATAAGCCTTAAGACCTACGATTTGTGTTTGCAAGGCCGCTAATGCTTTAGCGCATTGTTCTTGTTTCAGTTGTTCGTTAATGAATTGTGCTACTCGTTCCTATAAAGAAATAATTAAAAAATATTTTGAAATATGTTATCGTTATTTCTTAAACCACTTCACCAAAGGTAAATCTTTTATATTTTTATCAAGCCTCTACTAACGTTATGTCTCTGGTTTATTATAATGTAAACGGCATAAAGTATTCAGTATGATTCATTTTCTCATTGTATCGAGGTTTTTTTGAGGCATAATAAACGGAATGGCTTGTTGAAAGTTTACAGGAAACGTGCTACAGGAAAGGAGCAAGCGCAGCAGAAATTTCCTATAATTCCACCATTACTATATAGAGAAAGTTCCCATTTCAGCTCAATCGAGTTTTCTATAGAAACGCTTGTTTTAAGTGTTTGATTGAGCAAAAAAAATATTGTCTCGATTTGCCGTTCCCCCAAACATTTATAACAAACGTTTCTATAGAAAATTCGATGGGGGCCGAAATGGGAACTTTCTCATACTCTTTATGAAAAGTCATAGGAGGCTCGGTTGACAGAGCATAAAATGTTGAAAACAAGGCGCCATAGAACAAATAATAAATCTGAGAAAGGTTTATACCATCATGGTCTGTGACCGGATAAGATTTTCGTAATCTGGATGGGAGTCCGAGGTTTTCTTGAGCAAATCTCTGAACAACAAGATATATCGTGGTATTCTCTGAATCACAGTGATCAGATAGGAAGATAGCGTCAATCCAGGAACACATATCGGATTACTGTAGCAGCTCTAAAATAGGAAAATCGGAGTATCGGGTTTACAGAGACTGAAGAAAGAGTCATATAGATTTTTAACTACAAAACTTTCAGTCGCCTAAAACTAAATAGTGAACTTTTAAGGCGACATTTTAGTAGGCTCGAAAAAGGGGGAGACTATGTGTAAGGCGTCTCAGGCGAAACAAAAAATGTATAATGAATTTTGAGAAACATTTGTTTTTCTGTGACACTTATTCCTAGCATTTGGAACGAAAGTCGAGAATGATGAAGATCATGTTCCATTTCAAGAAGAACATGTTCCATTTCAAGAAGAATACGTATAAAACATCTATGAAACATTTTTACCAAAAAAGATAAATATAGGCTTCAAATGAGACATGAAATATTAGTATTATGGTCTTCTTCAGACGGATGGAGGATGGGTCAATTGGGAGTGATCGACCGTCCTCTTTTAAACAAAATAGCCATCTTCAAATCATTTGCACGATAACCGAACAC
Organism: Darlingtonia californica; assembly: GCA_032270445.1. NCBI lineage: Eukaryota > Viridiplantae > Streptophyta > Magnoliopsida > Ericales > Sarraceniaceae > Darlingtonia > Darlingtonia californica. Next base: position 6,371 of record JAUBWS010136182.1, read on the forward strand.
TCTTAATCAAGCAGCCAAGCGAACATTACTTATATGTTGTAGTTAATCGTCAGATCCTGCACTAATGTGAATTGCCCAACCAACTACCGCAAAGGTATGGGATCGCGAGGGAATTGGATCTGTGACCTCTCAAAATAGTGCTTTGCAAAAAACCTTTCATCTTTAGAAACAACTACTCTCAAAAAGTTTAAGGTACGAACTGGCCTCTATAAACAAAATAGGCTTTTCCAGAAAAAAATTGTTCACCCTATGTTGAGGATATGAACTTACATGGAAAATATCATGACCCCCTGGATGTCCAAAAATAGTAACTCAACCCCCAGGATTTGTCCTATTTTTGCATTGAGACCCCCTGGACATCCACTCTTTTGTCAATTTTTACAGGAATGACCCCCTGGAAATCCACAATTTGTGACAGTAAGCACCCCCCTGGACGTCCGATATCCTCAACATAGGGTATAAAGTTCTTTTCTGGAAAAGCCCAATAACTACGTACAGCTAACAATATTTCAAGATCTTTTTTCTTCTTCATTTTCTGTTTCATAACTGCTTCACCAGAATCATATGTTTTACAATAGTCAGCGTATATCTTGAAATCTTCTTCCTTTTGAAAAATAAAAAGATTGTTGGAAAAGTTGAATTCATAAAAATGTCATTCGTACCAAGAAAATGTCTGCGCTAAGGAAACTTCGTTTGCAAGGTTTGACAAAGCGAACGTTAATTCCTTCCTCTCTCCAATACACAGAAAGATGAAAGAAACGTTTTTCTAAGTTCAAAGGGATTCCATTAGATATGCCCTAGTCATGGAATACGAAAATAGCGTTTATACCGGGTGGCTCAATAATAATTAAAAATCTTCGAGAAACAATTATTCAGTGTTATCTTTATCAAATTTGAAAATGCTTTTTTTCTCATGAAAGCTATAACTTAGTGGTGCAAAAATCATTTCTTTTGGATGATATTAATTAGAGATTTTTTTGCAAACTTGATTTTCAAAAACTAGCAAAAAATGGCTAGAGACAGGGTATTAAATTGTTGATAAATATCTTAATATTTTAACGTTAAAATGCTTTTCTTCTAGCTGAAATATTCAGCAAGCAAGACATAAATATGGAAATGTTTATAATCAGATTTTAGAATTACTGTTTTCCTGTCCCTCCTAGTTCCAAAACGATGAAGATGAAGTGAGAATCCACCTTTAAGGTTCATCAATTGAGCTACTATTTAAGAAGAAAGAAATGTACCATTGATGGAGCTTACATGGTTTACAAATATATCACCAACGCATATTTAAGAAGAAAAAATGTACCATTGATGGAGCTTACATGGTTTACAAATATATCACCAACGCATTGTTCATCTGACCAATCACATATCCTTTCAAACAAGTCGTCCAGAATATCTCGATTCATTGTCAAAATTCTAAAAAACACCCGAATAATACCCGAAAGCTTTTACAAACATATACGTAATGTGTAGTGTAGTGAACCCTCCGCGATATCAGCTCGGAATGGGCCTATCCTAAGAGAGGATAGGAAATCACAGCGCTTACCAGTCACTACAGGCCCAATGTTCGCGACACATTGGACCTTGGTATATAGCAAGTCTATCATCTACACGGGAGAGCAATTTCACTCTCGCAGGCGTAGACTTTAACGATATCCTTACATACCATAGTGCCAGCCTACCTCGTGAAACACCTACAAGCGAGCCATTAACATATACGTATGTTAATGAAAAAAAAAATATATAACTGGCTCTTACACTCTAGTAGTACACATAGTTTGTACAACTTCGATAGAAAAAAAGAAAAAAGTCGCATACTTATCGATATTTGAAAAGACGAGTTTGATTTCTTTGGCATCCAACAAATTGTTCATCATAATCCTTTTTCTGAAGAGCTGCATTAAAAAAATAGATATCAAAGACATATCTGGATGATTTTAGCATAATTCTAAAACAATCTGGAGGTTTCAAACTTAATTTTACCTATAGACGATTGATAAAAACTCCTGACCAGTAAATATAAAGGTTTTCCGGACATACCTAGAGATGAGCTACAATAGCTACAAAAACTATAACACCAACACTACCAAAGAACTGTTCTCCGTTCGGTGAGTGTCCGACCCAAAATAGTGTCTCTCGAAATATTAAGACCATCCTCCTTCTTTATTAAGCACCTAAATGTATTACTTTAAAAAATAAAATTAGTCAGGGTACCAGTTACCCTGTTAGCACAACACGTTGTTTTGACGTCGTTCGAGGGTCGCGCGAACGTCGTTCGACGTCTTGTGCTGGCTAGGATGGATGAAAAGTGATTCGCGAATCTTTATTTCCTATGCAAAAAGAATGTCCATTCATAGGTATAAGTTCACAAATTCGTGCGTTCGTACGTTTGATGGCTAGCCTTTTGGCATAAATAAGACAGCAAATCAAATAAAGAAGATGTATTCTAAACTTTTTCCTTCATTTGATTCGTGATTTTGCTAGTTTCTCTGAAGAAGTGACTTGCAAAAAGTTGAAAACAGGTCACGAATCGTGAATCGCGAGTTGCTAATTGGAACCCCGTTAATGTCGGATATGAAGTGACGAAAACTAATCCAACAAAACATTTTGTCATACGGTAACTTTGTCGGATAATGTAAATAATCAAGCTATTTCAAAAACTTACATGGACAATGATTTCAAGCCCTCTAACAAATGTCCTCTCGGTGGTATAAATCTCAAGTGCGATCAATGAACGACGATCGGATGGGAAAGCAGGAACATTCGCTGGATATCCATCAGTCAATAATACAAAAGGCTCGTTCTGTAAACAAGAAAAGACATTTTATAATGAATATTAATTTCTACCATTTCAAGGTTTTAAAACGGGAGTGCAAAAAAAAAAAAATCACTTTCACAGTAAGTTTATAAAATTACTAGCAAAGTAAAAGAACTGAATTGAGTTACAGTATTTTTTTGGACTCTTTGGAAAGCCGAAGGTCTTATCTTTTAATTTTTATCTCTTAAACATGAGCACCACCCTAAATGAAGAAACCTACACCCCCACACGTGGGACAGATTATGTGTCAAGAAGATGTTCATATGGGAAGACAATGTGAAATAAGACAGTCACACAGAAACATTGTTCATTCGCAGGCATTGATTGCAATTTTGCAGTCATTGAAATTAACCTCGGCACCAGGCAAGGAATTTTCCCTATTTCCTCAGCAAAAATATTTCCGAGGTGAACTTTCTCATAGAATATGCAAAATATTATATTTTATATTATAATTATTATCAAAATAAAATTGCCGAGGCATTGGCGAGGAACTTTTAGTGTTTACCTCGGCAATCAAGCACAATTAGTCGATCATCAAACCAAAAATTTCAATATCGGCGTCAAGCTAACGAATTCGTGTTTTCGAATTTTTACGGCGTATCAGTGTTAATACTAGGCTGTTTATTATGTAAATAAAAAGAACATCGTTTAAACAAAATGTTGGTTTCTATACTAACCCTTTCAAATGCAGAAGAAAATGTTGGAGAGAAGTGTTGAAATGGTAGCGTAAAAAATGTATTGTCAAGATGCAAGAAGTATCCAAGATCAACTGAGGACGCACGCCTCGACACATCATAGTTTTTATCTTGTAAAAGCGTTGTCATTTTTGTTTTTAAGTTTTCCGCCATTTTCAATGTTCATTCTCCAAAGAATTTTATCAACCTTTTTAGGGATCTGTCGAAAAGCCAAGGTTAAACTTAGCCGGGGAAAATGATTTAGGAAAGTTACTATAGGAATCGCAATATTTTTTCCCTTCAATCTTGCCAGGTCGATTCTTGTAAAATAACACACTCATTATACGTGGGGAATATTGTTAGCAATTTTCGTCCCTGTTTGTTGGAAAGTAAGACTGCTTATAAGGAATTATTTTTATAAGAAACACTTTCACTGAATCAGCAAATTGAAAAATAGCAAGAAACTTCCATAAGAAATCCCTATGGATATTAAGTGTGTTAAAATATGCAACATGAACGTATAAAAACTTCACTTATTTTCAGGTTTGCTGTATACAAAGAATCAAATCGCATTTTCGAAACAGCTTGACGATATCTGTTTGTCAAAACAAAAATATGAAAGTGTTCATTTCGTCAGTTGTTGTGCCTGTTTAAGATTTTTTGTCGAAAATTAATCGATTCTTGACGAGTGACTGTAGTAAATCGTCCAATATTTTTGTCTTCTACCATTAATCGTTTGCACAAAGACTTTCCTGAGAAAGCTGAGAGAAAATTATAATAACACAACTCCAACGATTGACAAGCAGGCTGACGCAAATAGTCACACGATAGAAAAACACGGTTAACAAAATCCTTGTTTAAATAAATTTTTCATGTTTTCAACAACTATCATGTTTCACACTGATACAACAAAATGTTTCCAAAATTGTTACATATCAGATTGGGAAAAACCCCTGTCATAAAAACATTCTTTGGTATGTCAATGTGTTGCATGGCGCTGTATTGGGAAAACCTGAGGAGACTATCAAAAAAGTAACTAAACTAAATGAAAACACACATCACTAATCATAATGCATTAATCTATAAACGTCTAACACTCGCAAGCTTCCTCCCCTTATTCGTTTGGGCTTATTGCACAACAATATATTATAATATTACCCCAATTAATCAAGAATAAAAACGTTCTCAAAACACGGCTCTTTAGTGAGGAAAGCAGTAATTTTAGCCTATGTGCTCACACTAAATGCAAGCTAAAAGTAAATCAATGAAATAATGAGGGATCAGGCTATTCTTAGACTACATTCGATATACAAAAACCCGCATTAAAAGAACAAGAAGGCTGGCAGGCTGTTTGAATATCTCATAAATGAAAATGAATCCTCACACTTCCATTGTCTAGAAAACTTCAAGTTATCAGGATTATTATATATTTCCCTGTAAAAAGGGAAATGTAAGTTCAAACGGGTTTTCATCTTCTTCACGTACTTTTATTATGGTCGGGTTCCGCATGTTAAACTGCCATGTACTGCGTAGAATGCAGGCTAGGCTTTTCGAACGTTCGGATATAACATCAACAAAACACATATATTTTTAATGTAATGGCTTCTTTTTGCATGTCATATAATTATGTTTTTGATAGAACTTGGTCATACGCTTCATGAACTTAATATTTCAGCTAATTAGACCAAGATATTTTATGAAAATCATATTTTACCTGAGGAATCTTTCGTGTTTTGCATATTCAAAATTTCCAAATGCATGAATATTCGCGAAAATGACCGAAAAACTCGAAAGTTTCTGCCCGCAGAACTTTCCCCCTTTTGTATATGTTCAAACGTAATGAAGCTGTTGAGGTTAACAGGGAAATATATAATCGTATATTTGCGATCCTTGTTCTGTATTGAAAAATACTCACTGGAAGTGTTTTCTTCTTCAGTGTGCCAAGGTCATTCTGCTGGAAAGGCATTAAATTCATGCCACCAATGCCATGAAGTTTCATACCATGAGTTCCAACAGTCCCACGCCTGTATTTTGAAACTGCTCTTGGAATATCTGAAACATAAAAAAAGTTATGTGGAAGAACACCATTTATTGTCAATAAAAGAAAAGTCTGCAAAAAGAAAACCAAGAATATGTTTCGTAAACACACAAAGTAAAACCAAAATTACAGGGTTGCCACTCATATGATAGAATCGAAAATCCTGACTTTTCATGACTTTTTCATGACTTTTTCATGACTTTTTCAGATGAAAATCCTGACATTTTACAAAGATTTAAAAACATTTAAAAAAACTAACAAAAGAAAAGATGACAATGCCCCACCTCTGCGTTAAAAAATAAGTACTCTTAGGTATCTAATAAATGCAGAAGAGGCATATTAGCTTTTGCTTCATGAAAATCAGAAAATCATGACAGAGTGGCAGCCCTGAATTAGTACGCACCCTCTATATTCGTACAAAAACAATTTGATTGAAATAATATTTTGTATTTTTTAGAAAATGCGAAAAATAATGCCAGTGAACCATGAAGTTTAATGCTGGACAAACAAACTTCGAAAGAAGCTATGTCATATAAAGTGTCTGTAATGTAAAATGTATCGGAAAAATATCCTTGAAATTAGGATAATTTCGCATGGTTTCATTAAACGGGCTAAATACAATGTTTGGTGTTTTCACCTGAAGCTGATCCACCAAATGTTTTGGATAGTTTAGAGCGTTGAATATTACTCTTGATGGCGACACCAACTACAGCTTTCTCTCCACTGTCATCTCTTTCCTTCTGCAAATCATAAGAATCGCTCTTGTTAGGAAAGACATTATCTACAACATCAATGTCTTCTTCATAAACACTGCTATGGTCTGATTCGTAATCATTATCTTGTTCCTCCGCATTTCGAAAGTAATCCTTCTCCAACTCATCCACATAAACAGTGATCTTGCCGCTATCGTCGTTTTTTGATGAGGTTTTTGCCAAGTGAGATAAAGTAATAACCTGTGATATTGAAATTAAAAGAAAATATACGCAAGAACCACACCAAAGACAAAGAAATCAAGTGTCATGTGTCACTCATCCAGGTCAAGTGAATCAAGAAATATCAGAAGCATGGACGCGGAACAGATAGTATTGGGGCCCTAAAGTTATCTAGGATTCCCTGTTCCAGCCGAGGGTTGTGCTTTTCGAAATAAACAAAATAATCTGATCAGGGAGCTAAAATTCGAAAATCTTTTTAATCAATAAATCTAACAAGTTTTTTTGGCTTGAACGTTGAGGTCGTGAGGAGAGTTATCTAGTTATGAGTTTCATAGCCAGAACAACGAATAAGCCAGTATTGGGTCCTTAAGAGAATGATCTTGTGGGAGCCTAATTTCTATAATGCGCAAAGATTTATTCGTGTTGCAAAGCTGGTATCTTAACATGCGCATCAAGATTCCCAGCTGTTCCGCGTCTGCATAATAACCTGCATTTGTTCTCCATTCTTTGTTTCTTCAATGGACAAGTTGACAACTGTACTATGTACAAAAGAATGCCTTTCGTCGTTCACTTCATTCCTCTTATATTGTTGGTCAACACCAGTAAATGCTCTCTTCAATCTTCCAAAAACATTTGCAAAAGATAAAAAATCGCTTTCTGGCTGCAGCTTTTTAACTTCCGTCCTGTCAATGATATCATAATTGCTCAAGACTTCTTCATTTAATTTTGATCGACTTTCTGTCCTTCCAGATGGGACATGCCTTGCTTTTCTTTTTGGAGGCATTAAAGTTTTTCCAGCGGACGTATCATTTGTTTTAGTAGTCTCTTCTATTGTTTTGTTATAGGTGATCTGTTCATTAGCCTCATTGATCTGTATATCAACAGCAGGTGAGATACTGACATCTGAGGGGATCTCATTTGCATTCAAAGTCTTTGTCACTTGCATTGACTGCTTGATTTGATCAAAAGTCTTATCTTCAACAGGCTCATACTCTGAATTGTCAATCACCGTTTGTTGTATTGAATCAGCACGTTGGATAATTTTTGCTTCGGAGACAACAGTTGGTTTTCCAGTCTCTATATTAGCATCGCTGAATTCAAACTCTTCTTCCTCTTTAGTATTATTTTCTGTTTGCTCATCTTTAAAAAAATCATCAAAGTTCATAGCACATTCAGTTGGCTTTTGAACAGTACTTGCTATATTGTCTTCCACAACTTTTCGTTTGAGCTTCGCAACTAGTTTGCTGATTGGAATTTCAACTAAAAAATGCAAAGATAGTAACACATGTTATATACCAAGGGTTCGAATTAACTTTTCAAAGTTTTATCGTAAACAAAAAAGCTATGAATTCCTTACAGATCTAGACTTGACCAGGTCCGTTCTCCGCGCGAGCGTACGGCAATCAAGTGAATATCAAACCGCGTGGGAAGAATCACCGCCCAACTCACAAACGAAAGAACGGACTTGTCAAACTTGCACATCTCTGAAATTGCAGTAGTGATGAAGATATTATTTATTTGAACTTATATACCCAGGATAGCCTCTTCAATTCTCTTTGAACTATCAAGGAGGGTCCGCCTTTCTGTGAGACACCTACAGGGAACCTTGTGGAAATTACGGTGAGGTATTATTCACCACCGAAAGCCTCGTGCCGGCGTCGAACTCGGGACCCATAAGTTCTAAGATCAGCGCCTTAACCACTCGGCCACGGATCCACAGACTTCCTATTTCGCTTTGCGTCTTGAATAGAAGTATTGTTTTCAAATTACGAATCAGGGTGTATACAATGTGAAAAGGCGCTTTAGATATCAACAAACGGAAAACTAACTAACTCAAAACACTAAGACTTTCCCCGCCCCACACGGAATTTCAAGAAATCCCTCCAGCAAGCGATGAAGGCTTTGATACAAGGTACAAAACACTAGGACTTCTGGAATCTGTAGACTACTGTATACAAGAAAAGATTTCTTCAATTGTTTTGATGGTTTGTCAGTTTGTGTATATACACGGTGTATGAGTCAACAGGGTAGTTCAAAGTTATTAGGCTTACAAGGTAAATATTGAACCCAAAACCCCAGTCCTATTTTTTGCTGATTGTAGGTGATAGATATATTACCCCTCCACCGATTCCTCAATATTCACAACCAGGGGAAAACATTTTCTTTCTATTTCCTTTCTACATCTCTTACCATTTTTTTTTCTACATTTCAACATTTGCCATTAACGTTCAGAAAAAAATGTATCGTAAAGCATTTTTCCAAGGCTCAGCTTAATGCTTAAAAAATATGTGCTTAAAAAAACCCTAATCCGAGCCTAGATATGCTTACAAGTTTCATGCTTATATAAAAAAAAACATGTAGTGAGCGTGCAAAATTAGAAACGTGAACCCAACCAGGGGTTGCTCCTGACATTTAGTGGCTATAAGTGCATCTCGTCCCCCCCCCCCCCCCAATTTTATGATTTTTAAATTTTGATTTGGGGCACTGTCTATACTATAAGGATAAGATTTTAGAAGTATATTCCCTTTTCACGAGTTCAATTTTCTTTTCTTTTTCAGTACTCCGTCCTAGTTGGTTTTTCTCTCATCGCTAGTATTCAAAAAATGCTGCAATGGCATGATTTCCCTGTTACATGTTTGGGCTAGATGCTTTTGAATTGATCAGTATATCTTACTGCTCGTAACTAATATAATGGGTTTCCTGGTTTTGTTGCTTCATAAGATAGATAGTAAATACAAAATGCCTTGAACTATGCTAGTCACCGTATTATAACAACAGTATATATAGCTAGTTCAAGGTTGAAGAAGTCACTTAAACTCTTGTGTATGCTAAACACGTCATGCTTCCTTCTAGAAATGTATAAATTATTTGTTTATTCAATTTACATTACATATTAAATCAGCTTAAACATGGTGTTTAATTTGGTATGTTGTCACATATTGTAACTATTATTTATCAAGTGTTTATTTAATTTACATTAAATATATTTTGTATAGTTATATAGTTATATAGTTACTGTAATTTTCATTTAATTGAGAGCATTAAAAATATTGAAACTGCAGTAGTATGTGTGGTGGTATATAGCATTGTTTTTATCCACTAGGACAAATTAGGCTGTTTAGCACATTACCTCCCTAGAACAGAATTGTCTGAGTCCAATATTCTGAATGATCAATAAAATGTCTCTCATAAACATTTTTATCTGCACCAATACTGTTCTTGTTGTTTTAAGGCAGCAAGTACTTTCTTTGAGTTTCCGGGACTATCAAGAAAAGAAATGTTGTTTCTCATCTTTCATACAATGTAAAGGAATTTTCTCACATATTTCAATCTAAATAGAGCAAATTTAAACAAACCATATTCGTTTCAATGATACTCTATTGTTTGTTTATTACGTATTTATTGAACGTTTATTGTTAGATAAATTTATTTCGTATTTTGCTTATAGAAGCGAGAGACTAGGTCAGGTCAGAAAAAGCCTTTCCCAAAATGATAATTATATATTTCAAAAGACAATAGTAGTTTTTTTGGTATCGTGATTTTCAATACCTTGTCAAGATTGGCATCGTAAAGATCACAAAACGCATCGTTTTTTCCGAATCACAATGCGTTAATTCGAACCCTGATATGTTTCGATAATTATATGATAAAGCTCACAAAATTATTGGCTAAAAATTCTTACTGCTTTCATTAGTGTCTTCATCTCCAGAATCTGAACTACAGATGTCATCTTCAATTTCTTGTTGTTCTTCAATCACATCAATTTTACCTATAAAAAATTTACCAGCAATATCTCGTTTCAATTTTAATTAACAGTAATAAGATACTCACATTCAGCATGAGTATAAAAGCGAAGAAAAAGGTACCTTGGTCGCATCACAGATCGTCACTGAATGTGAACAGAAAGTAGAGATAAAGCAACAACACACACAAAGACATAGTTCGGCTTTTTAAGACCTTCCCAGTCAGACTTGCTGCTACAACAGTTGCAAAGATGATTCCACAAATGTCAGATTTCCAAAAGGTCATGGGTGCTTTGTTGAGATTGTGGAGTAAGACCAGATTCAATAAGACAATAAGCAAGTCAAAAGAAGGTGCTGTGCTTCTTAGAGTAATATCATGTTATCATGTATTATAAATAAAATCCTACTGTATTGAAAATTTCAAGTTGTATAATTTTAGCATTAAAACATTAACACATTAAAAAGTGATTTTTCTGAAATTAGTGAATAATTGACTATACTTATTACAACTAATATGATAAAGTTACCTTTCCTTGATCTACTAGAGAAAGTTTATGGTAAAAAAAAATCCAAAGTTCAAAGTCTAAATTTCCTACTTTTTACCTAATACACCCACGAAGCTTTTAAACATAATAAAATACTTTATATACACAACCAATGCTTGATTTTGGTCATAACCCCATGATAACCTTATAATGTGAACGCTATACTTTTGAATACCCCTGATTATAAAAATGCTCCATCTTTTCCTGAAACACATAATAACATATTTCACATGAGAATTAACTTCATGAGGTTTCACTTAAATCAAATGAAATTGAAATTTGTCTCCTGTACATTCCTAAGCCCCTATGGACCTGAAAACAGGATGACTTTCTTTACCATACCTGTTTTATTTTCTTCATCAGAATCAGAATAGTCATCACGAACTTCCTTCAGGTTTTGGGTGATCATCAATTCAACCACTTTGTCAGTACTATGTTCAAACACTTCCAACTCATCTAGTTTAGCAGTAGGATCACTTTCTTTAAGTGTCACAAAGATTTCACCCTCTTCTACCAAACTCATTGCCAATTGTTTTACTAGCCTGGAATATACAATACATCATTTTTTAATAAACAAAGCATTAAAACAAAAAATTGTAAAAGATCTCTGAGACAGTCCAATAATACAACAGATTTTTTTCATATTTGATACCAGAAAATCATACTATCCTCATGCTACGTTTTTCCGTAACTCAAACTACTGCTCAAAGTTTGGTTTGTCAACATCTGTTGTAAGTAAAAAAAATTAATTCGTTAGTTGATGTTGATCTCGTTTTAGCCATCTGGACTATTTACCATAGCTGAAACAAGCAAACCTTGAGTAAAAATTGCTTTTTCAGGTGAGTTACGGCATGTCCAGTCCAAAGTTACCGTAATTTTTGCAGACCAATGGCAGGTAAAAACTACCCCCCGGTTAACTTTAAATAGGATTGTGGAAAAAAGCTCATTTTTGGCACACTTTGCGTACTTCATAGTTTCCAAAAGTATGAAAAAATTTATGTTAGTCAGCATATTTTTGATGGCGTCAGCGTTTTTATCAGAAAAAATACTGCAGCTTTCTAAGGAAAATATATCCACTTTTCCTTGATCCGTAACTTTTGAACAAATGACGTCGCAAAGTTTCATTACAAAACTCTTCCTAGATCATAAGTTATGACCAAAACAAGTTTTCTAAAATTCAGCCCATGGAGATTGGTCAGCAAGTACCCATGTCAATGAAAATGGCCATTATTATCGTTGTCCTATTGACCTGAAATTTTCACCAAATGTGTAAAACTAAATTTTATTCAGTGAGTTATTAAAATTTACCGCAAAATGGATCTCTTTGGTAAAACATTGATAAAATTTCATGTTTTAAATGTAATTAGCTAGGTAGTTATTAGCATTTTAATATTTATGACAACATCAAGAGTGACTCGACAGTTTTTGGCTTATTTCTCATGGTAGGCATAATTTTTCATCAGGGCACAAGTTGGATAAGTATCTCCAAAGTATTGCCTTTCTTTTAAGCTATATATCATTAATTTTATTACACGGTAATTTTTGGACATGCAATAACTCACCTGAGTTAACTTGAAAGATTGATTTGGGCAATAAAGTCTTGAGAATAAAAATAAAAATCAACAATGATTTTTTTGAATACTAAAACAAAGCTATACAATATTTTTGGATAAAAATGCTTTATCAGATTGATGAAAAATTATGGTTTTTTAGTCAGATTTCCGTGCCATTTGGTTTGAACAATATATATAAAATCAAAGTAATTTCTACAGTATCCATTTCAAAGCAACACTCCATGAAGTGCATTTGCTGTTTTTGAAAGCATTCATGACCAAAAGCTAATTGGAAAAGCCCATTGTTTAAAAAAAATCATAATCAACCAATGGGCCATTTAATCATTATTGCAAAGTTCACACAAAATTGCCTTTTTTGATTCTCCTTCCTCCTTGCTCACAAAAATTACTCTAAGCAGAACTTCCTGCAAATGTTGGCTTTTTAAAAAACTAATATCTTTCACCCCTCCAATTTTTCAAAAGAAATCCTAACCAATGCTTTAAAAATGATGATTGTTGCTATACAAAATCACTACTTTGTCACTTCAATACCTGTACCATCATCCCTAATATGTAAACTTTATAAGAAGCTTTTATAAAAATGCAAAGTGAGGTCTCTAAGACTAACAAGTCAATATGACAAGTGATTCAAAATTGACAATAATAGCTATACAAGTCTTATTTTCAAACACGATGTACCCTATCGGTGTAACTTTATATTTCAGTATATTTAAGAAAGATTAAAATCTTTAAAGTAATTATAACATTTTTATCATACTGAATTCAAAAAAATTGACTGGAAAATATTCAAGGTAGAAGAAATCAAAAACAAGACTTACTCGTTCATGGATATGTACATTTTCTTACTGATTGACATTTTGTGTACCACAGGCCTATTCATATATGGAGCAACTGCCTGCACATGCCCCCAAAACACGTCTAAGAGGTTCAAGCAGGACTATTTTTTCCTCCTAGCACACACCTAAATTTTTCCACCAAACCATTATGTTGAATCTTATTTAATTTCCAGCAGAAAAACAGTCGATTTGTTATTGAACTTGAAAGTGTTAATGAATACTTTATGACTACTTTTATTAAATGCTTTAATTAGCTTCTTATTCTGTTAAAATGATGTTGCTTTTGTAAGTCAAGTTGATTTTAGTGATTTGTTAAGTTTAATACCACCGGGAAGCCCTACCTGTTCAGGCCAAGATAATAGAAAATAATCTACATTTAAGAAATTCTAGATCATGAGAAATTGTTTTGCTTTTATAAAACCTTATACTTTTATATGAAGTTCTGTAACTCAACCTCCTTTCAAGCATCATTATTTTTTGATCGTGTATGTAATGTAATGTAATGTAAATGTAATGCTATAAATAACTAGAAATCCTAAAAAAGGCAAATGAGAAAAACTTCTTGCTCATTCCACAAGAAAAGGGGGCTCAAATTTTCAAGTTTTTCCTGCATGATTTTTTTTGGGAATGCAAATTTCACATTGCTTTTTGGATTCTTCAACAAGTTTACTTTGATAGAATCGCCATTCAAAGTCTGTAGACACTCAACAGCATCAGGATCTTTACTGTCAAACCAAAAATAATGGTACGTAGTAACATTCTTCAGTGGTTTAAAACATTTTGCAAAAAGTTTGGCCCAATTGTATGTCTTCATCAAAACCGAACCATATCAATGGCCAACCAGTTTAACAGCATTACTTACCTTACCTTACCAGGTCAAGCTAGCTCGCTTTGCCGTGACCTTTCCATCTTTCTCTGTCATACATTGCATTAGTTAGGTCTTCAACATTGCATCCAGTGTCTTTAGATAGTTGGTCAATGTAAGACTTCCTTGGTATTCTGCTCGATTTCTTTCCATGAGATGGCATCCATTAGAATGAGCTCTGAGGCTGGTTCAGATTTGTTTTGCAGACAGCTGCCTGCAAATCTTTCTTTGCTGACGGATTGAAGAAGATATTGGTGGTGGAATGATACCATATATATATATATATATATATAGTTCTTTATTAGTAAGGTGATTTTTCCATGATTGGTTTAAAGCAGCGCGAAGCTTTCTAGTATACATTCCATCTAATTTCCTTTCAAGACTTAATGTTAGGGTCCAGGACATTGAGCCGTATACTAGGACTGACTCTACAATGGCCCTGAAGAAATTTCTTGATAGTTGATCTGATTTCTAAATTTTTTCCCATTCCATTGAGAGCTCCCCATGCTTTTGCAAATCTGATGCAGAAATCGTGTTCTGTTGAAGAGATATAGCTGCCGAGATGTCATTTACCAGTTTTATTGTATCACCATTGATGCATCCAGGTTGATGCATCTGAATTTAGGCACATGAATTCTGTCTCTCCTGCGTTGACATAGAGCCCAATTACTTTGGCTAACTTCTCCATTTTCTGGAGAAGTGATGTTGCATCATTAAGTAGTCAGTTGTTACTGCAATGTCATCTGCATAGTCAACATCTGTTATCTTCACAGCAGTGTGGCGCCAGCTTTTCTTTGAATAAAAGTGAAGCCCAATTCCATGTTTGCATATCTAGAGCTTTCCTTAGCACATAATCAAGGCATATATATATAAAAATAAATGGAGCTAATGTCCTTGCAATACTCTGGCATGCAGTGATACTAAAAAAGTTAGTGTCTCCATCTGGAGAGCATACCATGAACGGGTGTTTGTGTATAGCATCATGATGGCATCATGATAACGAAAAACTATTCAGGTATATTTATGTACTATCAGATTTGAAATATTTGTTTTCTATGTTGAGATATCAGTAAAAAGCTGATTGGATATCACAATTACCAGATTACGTGATTTGCAGAACATAGTGTCCTGAGACAACGACGAAACACTTGTGAAGACTAGCAATACACGATTTCGATAAGTAATAATTAACTGCTCTCCATTGCTGTGCTAGAAATATTTGCGGAGGTAACTTTCTTAAGGGGAGAATCAGTTTTTTCGTCATAACTTTTGTTGCCTTCATTTTTTTGTAATGAAATTTGGACATA
>JAUBWS010136404.1:0-36992 GCA_032270445.1 Darlingtonia californica
AAAGTGATGCCTGTGATGTGCTGCTATTGTTTGTTGCCATGTTAAAGTGAAATTTTCTTCTATGTATTGGATTAATTTTCTATTTTTTCAACTAAAAACACAAAAGTATAACATTCGATAAACCCTTTAACGACTTTTGACATCCAGACTTCACCAAAATACTGCCATGGTTTTTCACAATTGTGAAAGTTAGTTATGACCAAACTCAACTTAGTTTCTTGTTTCCAGAAACTTAGTTTGGAAGTTTGAAAAGTGTTTACAATATCTTTGAAAATGTTTGATAGTTTCTAAACATATACAGCTCCTTATCTCATTTTTTTAACAACCTCAAAAGCAGGTCCAACGCAAATAAAATAAGACTCCCACAATAACGGCTGCCGCCGATACTAGGCTAGCGACGGCCATACTTACTTTACTTTTATCCTTCGAAGACTTTGATCTAAATGAAAATGTTTGAAGGACATAAAATATATCACGTCAACATGATAACTTTGCCGCCGGACCAAGTTTAAAACAGCCTTTTTTACCAGACCCACCAAGATGACGTTCGGCAAAAGAAATTTTCTTGTTGTACGGTGACTTGAAGTATTTCTTTTAAAGGAGGTTTTGTACAGGCTATGCTCAAAAGAGAGGGAGACAAAAAATTGAAGTTTAATCTAAATTTCACATTCAAATAAACTAATCGATAGAAAATTTTGCGTTAGATACCAAACAGGCGTTAAAATTTTTTTTTGGTCTTGCCTTATTCGCCAAGCTGTATTGGTCAAGTCCAAAATAAAAAGATTTACAACAATAAGATAGAAGCATAGGCACGTTGGTTATCTTCTCAATTTTTCTACAACCTGCTTCCGACGCTTTTAAATCTTAAGCCTTATCTACGATATTAAAAAAGATCTTCTTAATGATAAATTCACGCGATCGGAAAATATATATATAGTAAATACACAGTAAATTGATAAACACATAAACGCGCAAAACTATTTTCATTTCGACTAACACACAAGCTTGCGTGATGTTTTTTCCGATCTTCTTTATTTTCGTTTCCATTATGGAAAGAAACCCCGCCTACTCTTCCGTGCATATTTGATGTTCTCTTGGTTTTAAATAACAATCTTTTCACCAATATTTCAGATTTCACTATTTCACTTCTTTCTACTCCGTAAAAACTAGTTTCCCACTAACTTCCTTGCGGGATAAAATCAAACGTAAGTAAAATAGTAAAATTTAGGTGAACGAAGGCAAGAAAATAAACAAGATATTGGTGGAGAAAATTATTTGTTGGGCAAAATTTGTCCAACGTGATTTCAGCGCATTTTTTTCACATTTAATAGGTTTCACATTGAATCTTCGGCACAATGACAATGACACAAAAGCCTGAAAATTTCATCATGTCTAAAAATCAATAACGACTTTGACGCAACTCTGGTGCTCGAGTATATGAGAACTTCAGCTTCATAAACTTCTAATTGCTTCCTTATATTAGCTAGCAGCAAATTTTGTTGAATTAAGTCTTTATTGGGAGGCATAAATTAATGCGGATTCAGTCATATATATATTGCCTGAATCTGACCCAAAAATTCACAAATCTGGCTTTTGGACAGATATACAGGAAGGGGCCACTTTCTATTTCAATTCTGCAGTTATATAATGAAAAGAAAACACACCTAACTATATTAGAAGAATTCACTGTAAAAATAATCTAATAAGTCTGAAATTTAAAGGAAAACAAAAAGGCCGATTTTAAAGTGGCATACTACAGCGTTCCCCATTTTCACCAATTCTTGAAATAGCGAATAAAGTCGAGCAACGCGTTTGAGACTAAATGTACCTTATCGGACCTAAGTGGAAAAATTACGTCACTTTTTCCCGAAGAAAAATTTTGTCGGACGAAAATTTTGTCCGATATTTTTTTGTCCAATAAGAACAAAATAATTATTTATTTGTTCACCTACCTTTCATAAATAACTAACTTTACGTAATCTTTATTTTTCTTCATACGTATGTTTCAAGATTTTTCCGTTTAACTACATCGTAGAACTTCAAAATGAGAACTGAACCTGATTTTAAAATAAAGTCTTATTTATTGTCTTTTTATCGGTTCAGTGAATCTGTGTTGTTGGCCATTTTTATTTATTGTTTATTGTTTTTATTTGAAAACAATAAACACTTTTTATTGTTTTAAGACAAAAGACAAACAATAGAATTAACAATATATCCGAAATTATCCTTAAACAATAAAAACCCAAATCTTCCTCTGTTTTGTGGTTTTCTTACTGTCAAATAGTTTATTGCTCTAATTTGAGGAGGTAGGAAAAGAGTTGTGGTAAAAGATTTCCAAGTTAAAGTTAACGTATGTGTTTTTATCTTTCTCTTTAATAAATTTTCACTAGGGAAAAAATTGGTCCAATGAGATTTTGCTTATCAGCAAAGTACTTCGCCACGACATAGTTTTCACCAGTAAAGTAGTAACCATGGATAGATATGTTTTACGGTTTTATCCCAGTGGGCACAACTCGTCGTCCGGACGTCTCCCCGTCTCCGCAAAATTTGAAATTTCTGTGGCCGCCAGTTAAAAGAAAAGGAATTTAACACCAAACATAGAATCCATCGCGAAAAAACGTTCCATTTTGGACAAAGAAATGTCCAGCTGGATTGACAAAGACGTTCCTATTGAGCAGAATGTGTTATGTTGCTCCACAAATTATATTCCCGATTTTTGTGATCGCTTTTTTTCTTCAGAGAATTTATGGTATAGCAAACGGTGTTAGCCCAGTTTGCGGCCAGCTTTATGGGATTTCTATCGGAGTTAAAAAAATGGTTGAAATTTCCTAGGGGAAGTCTAGGGAACAGAGCGGGCTAAATGCTTACATAAAAATGACCGGATTTCTTAGGCAGGATGTCCTTTGGTTTTCCAGTAAAAGATCCTTCGCGATAAGGGTTTTGTCCTTAATCTCACGTTTTCAACACATAGTTTAATTTAAGAATTACATAACACAAACCTGAGTTGCCTCGTGATTTTTGAAAAGATCGGTCAAAATGTGCTTCGAAAGGTCTGAACAAAGTCTTCACAAGAAATTATCTAGACAAATTAAACATCGAGATGTTTATTACTCAGTACAAACTTGACAAACGATGAGTTACGTCAAAAATTTACACTTTCAAAGAATTTATCGACCAGGATGGTGCAAAAACTCTTGAGTAAGTTGAAACAAAATTTTACCCAATGATCTCTCTGTTTCAACTTTGGTCTAAAGTGACCTTTTTAACACGTGCTAAGAAAGTTAGCTTCAATCTAAATAGTCTCGCCTCTATTCCGTTTTCGCACTCTCGCCTCTTCCATGAGTATCCTTTGAATCATCTAGCCTATTCTTGCGTTATTTTACAATTAAATGCATCTTTTTTTATCTATACAAGGCAAACAAAGTTTACACGAGAGATATGTTGGCATTGTTCAACTCAGTTAGCTAACCGACTGCCACAACCAAGGTCAAACGCCGGGTCATCATTTTCCATACAATCATAATTAAGTCAATCCAGCATTTTAACTTCTTTTCATCTGTCTCAAATAGAGCTGTACAGTGTGTTCCAAAAAAAGTAGCCCCGAATTTTAAGCAGATATATCAAACTATTCCAAACTATTTTATTGTTTTATGCGCTTTTTATACTATAAAATAGATCTTTTTCTAAGATTTAAAAAAATATAAAGTTCAATCCCTAAATTTGAATATTTTGGAAAGTATAAAGGTTTTATCTTTCGATAAGATCATTAATCTGCAGATGATCAATAAAACTTCGTTTTAATGGGCAATGAAAATATTCACAATAAATGTGATTATTTCTAATAAAAATGCACTTTATAAAACAGCAAGATAACCAAAAATCAGTGTATTTTTAGAATTGTTTTAAAACACAGTTCACACCATAAGTTTTGAAAACTACCACATAAATATTTCTAACTTTGCTCTGACTAAAAATATCATTTAAATCATCATTTTAATGACAAGGTTTGATGGTAAAATTCCAAATATTCCAAAAACTATTTTTTGAATCAAATAAGTCTTACATTTAATAGAAAGTGTCAATACAGGAATGGTAGAGACAGAATACAGAGAATATGTGACGGTCTACGGGAAAAGGGGGCATAAAACTAACCATAATTCACTTGTTTGCCTCTCAAAATCATGAAAAACGTCTGTGGAGGAGTGCATTTCTATTTAAGCGACACGCAATTTGACCTCCTCCACAGACGTTGTTTCATGATTTTGCAAGTGGGCGGAGTATTATCGAGGTAAAAATGACCATGCTCCTTTTCCCATGGATCGTCATATATATATATATATATATATATTACGTTTCACCATCACCTAAAAAAATATCTTTCATCTAGAGGTTGTGATATATTGAGTGTAAGTGGGAGCAGTGCCTTACTTTGTTTTTGTTGTGTAGCATGGAAGTAGCGATCCATGTGAAGCTCCTAAGAATAACAAAGAAACATAATTTTTTTATTTTCAAATTTCAACAGAGTAGAGATGGAGCAACGTCACAAGCGCAGTACAGGTGGAAAGTTAAAGAAACAGAAAGATTGATTAGAGAGCTAAGAGAGATAGTGAGAGGAAGTGAAAGAGAACAAAGAAACATCATGAATCATCAGTTGATGTACACTGCTGTCATTTCGGGGATAGAATATCAAAATGACGGGAGAGCTGTGGCTTCCAAGCAGCATTGATCAGATGCCATCTTCAAGATGCTAGAAGAACAGAATGACAGAGATGTAGAGGAAAGAGAGAAAAAAGACTATAAATGGAGTAAGACAGAAGCTTAGAGAGGAAGAAAAGACAAGACTTAGGGGAGGCAGAAATAGAAAAACCCTGAAAACGGAAATCTAAAGGGAGAAAAAAAGTAAAGGATAAATAATGAGAGAAAAGACTATCGCAGAGAAATCACACTATTAGCCTTTTGCGCTACCAGATAGACCTCTCTTGGGTTGCCAATCCATGCTACCAATAATCAAAGTAGGATGCCACTCTCACTTTACCAACCAAAACGTCACCATGTAAGTCGAAAGCTATTAATCGGAATTGAATCCAAAGAAGAGAAAGTAAAAGTTCAGATAAAAACAGAAAAGAAAAAGAAAACAATGGAAGGAAAAAATGACAGATAAAAAACGCTATAGAGAGGAATGTTAATCTGCCATCAGCGCCATACAGCCAACCAGAAAAAAAGAAGGGAGAATGTTGATTTTCCATCAGCTCCATACAGTTAAGCATACAGGCTGTCGACAAACAACCAAAAAGAGAGAGGGAGAGAGAAGAGAAATGGAATCAGGAAACAATATCCTGCTTCAGAGTTTTTCATCCTTGTTGAAACACAAAAAAGTATATGGATGTCTATTGAATGCCTTACCGATGCATCTCATAATTTTGCTATAGGTTGCACCCTGCTTTATCATTCTATTAGCCAGCTCCTTAGATTTTAAAAGGAAGTCTTCATACAAAAGTGTCGCACAGGCGGTACGGGGGAATTCTAAAGAGATAAATCCATAAAACACTGTTAAATGTTCAGGGACATTGCCCGAGAGATTGAGCATACGAACAATGTAAAATGGAAAGGCATCGCGTTTGTCAAAAAGCTTATATACAAAAATGCCTTTGTTAATGATAATATCCAGCCCGAAAAAAGTCGCATGTTCAAAATATACTCAGGAACGTCTCCAGAAAGATGAGGCATTATTACGATGTAAAATGGGAAATCGTCCCGTTTGACAAAAAATTTATAGGTAAAAGAATTTTCTTCAATGGTAATATCAAGCTCTAGAAATGTTGCATGGTGATTTAAATTCTTTAAATTCACACTTTAGCTGGAGCTTATTTGGGTAAATTTTCAAACTCATCTCGATCCGTACGTGACAAAGTCCGACTCATGATGGTAAAAGTACAGGTTTGTTCAAAACGTGGCAGGGTCATAGCCATAGGAATACCAATAAAATGAGATTTCCAGAAGAAAAGAATGGCTGAGAAATTAGATGCTCGACCATCTCTTTTCTTTGAACTTTAGTATAGTTTGTTTCAGAATGTTAGTCCCTGAAAAAAAGCAATTCTATTTCCATCGGAAGTCTTGCTCTCACCATTAAAAACAAAATCAACTAGACAATTAAGAACTTTAATTAGGGTGTCATGTGGAAGTTTAGTGTAAAGCGTACTAAAATCGAAGATGGAAATAGATTTTGCTCGCTCAATGATTGCCCTAGAATTTTGAATCACCCAAAATCGATTAAAGTTGTTATAAAAAGTACTCTTAGTGTGAAAGTTTTCGATTTGATGAGAGATTTTTTTGAAACGAATGGAAACTACTTGACTCAATGGTTTGGTGGAACAAGAAGAAGAAGCAACAATGAAACGCGCTTTGGATGGACTGAAATGCATTTTGGGTACGTCCATGATATATAAAGGGAAGAGATTTCAGTTTGTCTGAGACTTTCAATCCACCGGTAGTTTACATCTCGCTGAGAAAAATTTAAAATCCTATTTCCTCGGTTGATTTAGATCTTCACAACAGAGCGGAGTATATGACTCATGAATTGTCTTCATATCGAAAGTTACAGTCGTTTGAGACTTCGGTCTAAAACTGCTTTTTAAATAGCAGGTAATAATCGAAAGGAAATAATGGTAGAAAATCTAGAATGGAACCAGGCTATTACAGGGAAATCAAAAATGTCGTAAAATTCACTATTCGAAGATTTCGAAAATTTTCATTAACCATAGACTACGCTGTATGGTTTTGAGGAAATGGAAAATTCTCAAGATTTTTCAACACTTTTCAAATTTTTAAATTCAATTTCTTGACAGCGAATTAACAAGTTTTTCATCAAACAATAGCTCTTTTTAAGGTCTTACCAGGATTTTTGGGCCAATTCTCAATTCAAAAGTTATACGTTTGCAAAATCAAAGTGATATTTTGGTCAACTTTGGACGTTTCTAGAGTCAAAGTTTAAACGCCAGCCTAACGTTCCATCACTTCCACGTCTGACAAAACTCAGAAAGTAAAACCTGAGTTTATGAAGAGGTGTACCCAAGATTTTGTTCTGGAAAATTGATAATAGGAGAAGGTCAGATAAAGATTCTAATGGTATCAATGGACAGAGATGCTGTGACAAATTGAAAACACCAGCCAGCGCCAGCGTTGGATTCGAATCAGTTCTTTAATCAATTGAAGTTAACATAAAAATTGAGAAATTTTCTTCTTAAACTTTGTTATTTATAGCGTCCTTCTCCTGTCAAGGAAACTGAAATGCTATAAAAAAGTGGAAAAATGTTGAAATGTTGTAAGTTGAGAAGATTATAATACCAGCTGATTTACTTCTCTCTAGTGGTGAAAACAAGAGGAAACAAGAAAATTAAGAAAAAAAGAAGAAATGTGAATAAAAAAACTAAGAAATGGAAAAAGAACATGAAAAACGTGAGCGCAGGATTTCCCTCATACGTCATTTGGTCTCATAACATTTAGGACAAGTTCTCAGTCAAAAAAGCATCCGAATTACAGAAACATAGCCCACAACAGCTCATGACGCACGAAGTACGAAAAAAGTTCACTTTTCATGCGTTCAATACCATATGACAAGGACAAAACATATTTCTCTTTTTTACTTTGTTTTTCCACCATTCGTCATATTATGGAAAAAGAAAACAGCAAAAAATAATAGCTTAACTCTCAGAACAGTTAAGAGGCTTGACCATGAAGATAGATCATCAACTTAACCCTTGAGGATTCAGAAGTATACATGCAGTACCTTTTTCAATAAATTGAAGATAAATTGATTTGATAGGATATTCGAAAATGTGCTTGTTATCTAGATTATTTTCAACTAAATCCGCTGAAATAAATAATTTTTTATTTTTAAAATAATGCAAAGAATTTTGTTACTTTTCTGTTTAATTCAACATCCTCCAGGAAAATATTTTGTTATTATTTTCAATTCATAACATTCTCCCGGGAAACCTTCCAGGAAAAGACTTTTCTTTCCTATTTAAAGGAAATTCCCTCGGGAAAGGATTTTGTTATTTTTCTTCGCAATTCAACATCTTCCAGGAAAAAGGTTTTGGTATTTTTCTTTACAATCCCACTCCTCCAAGGCAAAAGATTTTGTTATCTCTTTACAGTCTATAGTTCTAACATTTCCAACATCCAGCGTCCCCCAAGGAAAAGGTTTTTTCATTCTTCTTTGCATTTTTGCACCCTCTAGGAAAATGTTTTATTATTTTTCTTTGCCATTCAACATCATACCAAGGAAAAAGTTTTGCCATTTTTCTATGCAATTGAAAAAAGGAAAAGGTTTCGTTTTTTTTTTTGCAACCGAACATCTTCCAGAAAAAGGTTTATTGTTATTTTTCTTTGCAATTCAACAAACTCTATGAAAAGATTTTGTTTTTTTCTTTAATGCAATCTATTTATCTTCTTTTATGAAAACGTTTTGGTATCTTTCTTTGCAGTTCGACATTCTCCAGAGCTTTTTGATTTTTCTTTTTCCGTTCAACATCCTATTAGAAAACTTAGTACTCAACGTCGAAATTACCCCAGCAAAATAAGGTGCCAAATCAAGATTTGAAAAAAAAGAGAGATATACAGCTAAACTCTTTAACGATACAGCTCTCAAAAAAAGAATTTTTTCCCCCTTTTCTCAGATAAAGTGTTAAATTGTTAATGAAAAAGAAAGTATCGTAGATCGATAACATTTTTCCACGTTACAGCTTTTCTTTGATAAATTATTTTCCTTTAGCAAATCGTAACCTTTTTGACTAATAAACAGAAAAGTGACTGATAAAAGATGAACTATTAGATTGATGGTTTTTTAAACATTGAAAGATTGTCCCTCAACACAGGAACTGGAAAACACGATTAAAAAACATTGTATTTGCGTGATGTTAGATATTTCTTGTTATGTAAATATAACTAATACGGTAACCTTTGATTTGGTTTTTCAAATAGTTTCGGATTTCTTTCAAAAGTGAAGAAAACAAGATAAGAAGATGTAAAAACAAGTTTGGAACCTATAACACAAAAACATGAACAACACAAGGTCATAGATACCACGAAGATCTTTATGGCTTCTTTATTCCACCCAGCTAAAGCAAAAACGTGTGATTTTAAACTCCCTTAAACTTATGCGTTCAAATTTGCCTTTGAAAATGTATAACTTATGAACATTTGAAGTATTGGCCCAAATAGGCTGGCAACGTTTTACATTACATTTTTACATTTGGATCCTATGGCACCCATTGGACGCAAAAGACATGGATGAACGTCTTCCACCAATCACAATCCTGAGCATTTTTGAACAACTCATCCATTGTATCCTTCAGCTCAGCCTATTTTTGACAGTCCAGAGTCATGTTTCCCTTGGCCGTCCTCTGGGTCTTCTGCCTGTGCCTTCCCATACCATTCCTTCAGATGCAGTGTTGTTGATTTTTCGCAAAGTGTGGCCCATCCATTTCCATCTTGACAATTTGATGGATTCAGATATAGGTTTGACCCTTGTGATTTGGCGGATTGCGTTTCGTTTCAAACTCTATCATACCATTTAACCTGTAGAATTCCTGAGGAGTTTGATTTAGAGAGTTCAAAAAAGCTTTACTTTGATACCGAACACAACCAATTATAGTGTAATAGTACCTAAGTTTACATTTAAGATTCAACTTTTTTCCAAAAAGGACAGCGCAGTCTAAGGGTTAAAGCGACATGTAGTCTTTAAATTATAATAAGAAATCGACTCAATCCTGGACAAAGCGTGCCTTAATAGTTGTTAAACAAGTTCGAAAAATTATCAGGAAGAAAAAATCATAATCCATTGTCATCAAATATATTCGTTCAAAGTACCTTTCACTCTTCATCCCCCATAATTCGAGAGCCCCTTATTCCCAAGCCCGAAACAAAACGTGCATAAATGCTAATAAAGCTTGTCCATTGCTCTGAATTTTAAAGAAAATAAATAGACTCTCATGGACAAAGAATCTTTATTTATACTTCGCATCCCTACTGTTTACTAAGTATTTTTTAAGCAATATTATTCTTCTAATATTAAAGTGCCAAATGAATTTAAAAATATTCTTTATGCTTGCTGTTTACTGTTTTTTTTCATTCACAACAAAACCTTGCAAAATATTTTTTTTGTTCACCAAACGTTCATCAGATCTTTTTGAAGAAAAGTTTCCCCAAACCGTTTTACTGCGTTTCCCCTGAAATATACGATATATTATTAAAATTCAGAAACGCTGGTAATTAATATTTAAAAATAAGTATCTTTATATTTGAAAAATGATCAAATATATTATTATATATCTTGAACCCCTCTGCCATTTACGTCTAAATTTCTAGCAAAACGTATTAAATAATAAACCTATTTTTTGAAAAAAAACTTAAATTCGACCATGTCGTGGAACCTATATTGTTAAAGATAAAAAATCTTTATCTGAGACATATCTTATTAGAAATAACATATCATAGAATATTGTAAATTGATATATAATAAGCGGAAAGGAAAAAGATAACATAGCTTGACGACATAAATGGGTTAATTTTAGAAACATCATACCAGTTAAAAGATATTTTGGTAAACAAGTGTAGCATAACTAAATATGTAAAAGAGCGACCACCTACCTTCCTTCTGAATATTGAAAAAGAAAACTCATTGAAAATCAAATCCCTGGGGGAGAATATTTAAATTGTCAAGGGAAGAATATAGACATAGATCTTAAAATATCAGCTAAGTGAGAAATGTGTAATAAATAAAAAGTCTAAATATTGATAAACGCGATATGAGAAGGCTTACTCACGATTTTCGTGACTTTTAAAATTTGTGCAACTCCACTTTGTTTTTATTTCAAATTTTCAGCATCTTCTTTCCTTTCTTCTTTAAATATATAACTAATTGAAAATATGTTTTCGTCAAGCTATGTGCACCACATGGGTAGAAAGAGGTCTTACTAAGAAACTTTCTTCTGAAGAAATAAAAATTATAAATGAAAGATGACGTATTAACGAGGAAACCATCAAAACGAGATAAGCGAAATAAAAAGCCATCAACAGAGGAAAAGTAATAAATCACAAATAAGGAAAAAAATAATTTTCGGTGTAATTTCGCAATGAGTAACAGAAATTTTCGTCCAAATACATGCTTTTTATAAGCGCAACTTCTGTAAGCAAACGAAGACTGAATCTGAATTTTCAATAATCTTAGAATTCGAAAGGAATTCCTATATCCTATATTCTATATCTTATATGCTAAGGAATTGATGATAACAACTGAAAGAGTGCAAGTCTTTAACCATAGGAATGGAAAAGTAGATCTCCTAGCAATAGTTATATTTCAAGATTCTCACGGAAGGGTCTGGTACCAACTTAACTAATCTGACTCTTCTCCAAATCATAAAAACGCGTCGTAATAGATACATTCAATAATTTTTATTAAAAATACTGACAAATGTTTCCTTAAAGAAATTTATCTACACCACTTTTTTCATGTTGGAAGATGAAAAAACGAGCTTTTATTTGGAAATTTTATCAATCACGAAATCATACGTTTACGTGACTATTTTGTGACAGAAATAAAATCCAAAGATCCTCAAAATGTTGGAAATTCTCGGTACAAGAGTCATAAAGAAATTATCTAAACCAATTTTTTTCTTGAATGAAGATGATAAGACGAAATTTTAACCAGAAATTTTGTTAATAGCCTTAGTCGTACGTGACTGTGATAAAGTATACTCTCGATAAGTGGGACTTCATAAAAATCACTATAGTAACATTCGCTAAGTGGCACTGCTAGTTTCGGCCTCTTCAAAGCACATTTAACTCATACAAAAAACGTCGGACACCGGGGACTTTCGCTAAGTGAGACATTTTTTATCCGTTGACTGTATATTTTCACTTGGTCCCTTGAGTGTCCCATTTATCGATAGTACACCGTAATACACATTTCCAGAAATGAATTTTAGCATTTTCCGTCTCGTTTCTAATCGAATCAATCAATAATGCAACCGACACTGAAACGACTTCCTCCCACCTGGACAGTGACCAAGGAGCTCCGCATCCCATGTATTAGGGAGCGGTCCCCACTCAAGAAATAGACTAGATCCAGAGATTTCCAAAATATTGAATATAAGTAGAAGTGAAAAAATGTTCAACTGAATATTTTAGAATTCGAATCTCACCTCAGTCCATGGTTTGGTATTTCTGTCAAATCAGCGTACTTTCTCAGTCATGAGGCACCATACATACCTTTACGCCAGTGTCGAAATGGTATTTCTTAGACTGTTTCTTGTAAATTCTTAATATTATATACCAATATTTTTCAAGCGCGACAAGCGGTAGGAGGCCTGAAATATTAATGAGTTTGTCTAGAACAAACATTATGCTTAATAAGCACACCGTTATAAAATATAAATAATATTAATATATTTGTGGAATACATACTGGTTATGGTAATTGAATATCCTCGAAACAAATTTTTTTTTCCGTTTCTCTTTTGAAATTGATAATTAATGAATTCGTTTAGTAAAACTAAGCTGAACATTTTTAAAATTAGCTTTTTTTCTATATGAATAAAAGTTATATGTTCTTTGAAAAGGGAAACAAAATTCCAAGAGGCGCAAAAAGAGGGAGCCGAACTTAGTTCGAAGCATTAAATTCAAATCCAGGGATATGCCAAAGCGAAGGAACTGAGACTTATGTTCACCATTTGATAGTTTTAGAACCTTAAATCAGGATTGTTTACTTATGTTTTGTTCCTATAATTCCACCTTACAACCGATATGTTAGCTATATGATATGATATGATGTGGTTATTTACCCAAGATTGCGTCTTCAGTTCTTCATAAACTGTTATCAATGAGTGGAAACACCTCAGGGTACCATGCAGGATTAACAGTGATTGGTGAAATTCACTACAGAAAGCCTCGCACAGGATCCGAACTCGGAGCTCCTGTTCAGGTGACCAGCGCCTTAACAACTCGGCCACGGCTCCACAATGTAAATGTAATCTCCAATAGTCTGAAAAATATCCAGGCTGTCATTTTAGTTTTTCCTAAAATAAAACAGTTATGTTTTGCTATAAATAACTGTTTATATAATATATCTTGTTTATAAGTTAAAACAAGAATCGCAAAAATGCGATTGTATATTCCCTGTTATCCAAAACAGCTTCATCACATTTGAACATACGTTTTTCGCGTTTTCGGTCCTTTTCGCAAATATTCAAGCCTTGGAAATTTTAAATAAACAAAACACGAAAGTTTTCTCAGGCAAACTTTCCGGCTAATTAGCAAATTGAAACCTTTTAACTTCAAAGCGTATGACGAAGTTCTAGCATAATACAGTAGACTCTTTATAATTCCAAGTCTCCTTAATTCCACTTGTTTCACGTGGTCCCTAGTCTGTCAGATATACCGCTCCAGGCATTTTGCTCTACTCCTGGTCTATAGACTAACATCCAAAACCGAGTATGTAAAAATCGTAAAATACGGAGCATGTGCAGTAGCTATTTCTACCATTACAATAGTATCATCACAATAACATGAAAAAAGAGCCAATCACGTCGCTTTTTTACGCGCACTATTAACCAACGTAACTATTTTTAACAATCAAAGTTTGATGTTTATAGTTTCCAGGCTTCTAAATTACCTCCTATTGGACGTTAGCCGATAACCAAGAGGAGGGGCAAAAAAGCCCGGAATGGCTTATCGGATAGACTACGTGGTCCCTTGAACTTACATGTAGGCCAAAAAGCTATCTCCAATATACGAACAATTTTTGTAGCCCTTTAGGGTTCGAATTATAGAGAGTCTACTGTAGCATGGCAATGTAGTATGTCTTCCCAACCGTTTACATTTACAAACATTTTGAAAAAGAAGCCATTAACACTAACAACATATTTACTTTAAAAACGATGCTATTACATTAAAAATATATTTGCTTTGTTGATGTACAGTTGAACTCCTTTAATTCGAACTCCTATAATTCGAATAATCATGTAATTCGAACAAATTTTGAAAACCCTTGAATATCCGACTTACATGAGTTCAACTGTATATTAAACCTAGCCTGCATTGTCCGCATTACACGGTACTTTCACATGCGTAACCCGGCTATAAAACCGCGGAATAAGATCTATATTATGATGAAAACACGTTTGAACATATATTTCCCTTATAGAGGGATTTTTCATAATTTTTTGTGATTTTTGATTGTTTTTCAAGAGTTGTTTAACAAGAGTTAAGCACACATGTATGTTCACGTAAGTAGTTGTAGAAAGTGAGTTGCTAAAAAAAAGATGAAAAATATATAATTTGAATTTAATATATCAAAGTTTTGTTGCGATCTTGATCCTTGATCCCGCAAAATTCAACAACAAAAATAACAGGATTGTTTTTACAGGACAGCTAATTGAAAAGAGGTAACCAAAACAGTACATACAGGAAGATAACTTTAAACACATGAAAAAAAATTAGTTTCTACATAATAAACAAAAATACCCGACCAGTTCTCTCCGGATTTCTACAAGAACAAGTTGTTAATGATTATTCATCATTCTATTTGTACGTCTTTCCGAAGAACTACAAAGAGATCCGCCACAAATGAAAAATCGTTTTTTTCAAATTCTTTAAATCAGTTAAATTTCAACAATTGTAAGAATTCATTTTTAATTGTTTCTAAAGATCAGGAAATATAACAATTCGTTCCGAAACACAGTTATGGAATCATATTTTAATCAAAAACATGTACGGTGGATCTTCTGTTAATTTCCCAAATCTAGTAAAAAGAAACCCTCAAGAAATTCACGACGTATGAAAGATGTCGTTGAAACATTTCAAAAAACGTCATATCAAAGTTCTCAAAGGACAGCGCCAAGGACATTCAAAAGCGTCAGAAAACGTCTTCTGAAGATTGAGAACAAAGACTACCAGTAGCGTTTCCTCTGTCGGGTCATCCTCGCTAACTTCCGAATTACAAACATTAGACGTCTCTCAGACGTTTTTAAAACATTCGGTATGCTGAAATGACGCTTTTAAGACTTTTCGAACATCCAGAAGGTGTACAAAGAGATTCTGTGATGAAAAACTATTTCTTGATACGTTGTAGAGTTCAAAACAAAAAGCTGTTTAAAGGGATTGTACCGCGAAAAATGATAGAGTCTATATCACTAACTGACATCTAGAAACTAAAGAAAACGCATAAGATTATTAAAAATAAACAAGATAGGGCTCAGAATCAGTCTCCAAAGCATCATCATACCTTTAGACATAACAAAACATTATTAGAGATCTGATAAAGAGTAGCAAATTCGGTACATTAGCAGAATTAATTTTTTTCAAATTCTTAAAAAATCAAAGTTTTGAAAGTGATCACCTCAATGACTTTTATGTCTCAATTCTTAAACAGAAGAGTTCTTCTTAATATCTGTTACCATAACAAGAATTGAAAAGGTCCTATCAACCCTTTTGCGCCCAATAGGTCGAGCACAATTTCTGAGACTAATTGAAAATCGAAAACTAACCTCGCCTCTCGAATTTTATCATATTAGGCAGGTTAGTTTCAGCTTTCTCATCACTTGTGGTTCCGATATATAAGACATGTTCTTTTTGAGCCACCAGTGCGGCTTATTCCCATTGCAAAATTGTGACAACGGACGGTCTGTTTCACTCAAATGTCCTCTGTAGAAAAACCGCTTCATTTTGAAAGGTTTTTAAGGTCCCGTGTAACAGTGAATTTTTTTTTGCAATGGTCAAATAGTTTATTGAAAACTAATAATTCGCCTTTTCAAAAGTTTTCCTCTGGCCAGGGTATATCCAATCTCCAAAATTAATTTGCTTAATGTAACGTGCATGGTAAAACCCTTGCGATATCTTGTTTACGTCAATTCGACATTTGTGACGTCAAAATAACGTCGATTCAGCGTCCAGCTGTTCGGGATACGAAATATGCGGTTATTGAAGGCGTCTTGGAAAAAACATGCTAATGTTTTGAACAAGAAAGTCGATGTTTTCAAATTTATCTTACAGCCAAGAAAGATTAAAAGTTCTCTAATCTTCTATGAAAACTGTCAAATCCGTTTAAAATTAAAAAAAACAGATAAAATTTATCTTTCTTGTATTCAAAGCAAACGAACAGTTAAAGATAATAAATCATCCAGGACCCAATCTTAAACTAGATGGTAGACTGCAACCTCAATTCCAAGTTTCTTTACAAAATTTCCTATGAAAGACTTTAGTGGCCTGTAAACACAAGATTAAAATGCTCTATTGTCATTACTGCAGTAATCGCCAAGTGAAGTCATATAAACACTTTGTCCCCGTAACTTCCATCACAATGTTTATATACTTTTCTCTTCTGCATTTTATGAAAGGAATGAATTAAAGTTCAAGTCAATACAAATTTCATTACGTGATAAAATCTACCTCACTGCTATAAATATGTTTATAATGCATGTTTATGCATTTTGAGGGAAAATCGAAAGAAACTTTTAAAGGAATTCACTGCAAATAAATCTTATTATGTGACCAAAATATTTACGACAAAAATCTTTCCATCGCGTCCCAAGTTAATACAAAACCTTTAGAAATGTTAAACCTATTATATCTGATATCTTATTGGTGCAGGAACTAAACAAAACATCAAAAAATCCAAATAAACACATCTTTGCATGTTTTAAAGTTTTCATACATTTTCGTATGTTATGAGTTGTTGGACTTGAGTTTTTTTGACGAAAACAACAAACAGAGCAGAGGAAGCCATTATTTTAGAGAACGAGTCACAGAAGAAATATTTGCATGGGTTCCCAGCTAAGTTAGGGTTTCAGTGTCACGGCAAAGCCAACCGTGGTTTTTATTTGGCTCAAAAGTAAAATTCTTAAAATTATCAACTCTAGAATGTAAGGAAAAGCATTAAAATACCCCAAAATTTTTTAAATCATCTCTATAATAGAGATCACAATCAGTCATTCGTGCTTAAAAATATTTTTGATGTTGAAAAATGTTTTTTTCGCAAAATCCTTTTTTGCGGGTGGAGTAAGGGTGGGTGGGGGGGGGGGGGGGTGGTAGGTTAAACAGAAACTCAGGACCACAGGTTCACCGTAATTTTGGTGAAACAAATTGAGGAGTTCCATCTGTAGTTTACATAAAGGAAATGCATAAAAGAAATAATAAGGAGAAAATAATCTTTTTCCTATGAATGCGAGTTGTTTGGCCATAAGATCCCTATCCCAGGTTTTCCTTCTTCCCTCTGAGGATTTTCGATACACGAATAATAATTCAATGAAGAATTTATAACATATGGCAAAAATCAAACAGAGGCCTCATCCTCCATTCGAAAAGTTTCGATTATATCTTGCTTACCACAGAAACCAAAATCTTTAGTAACCATTAGCATCATTACCTTAGAAAATTATACTCCTATTTTCGATGGCTTTTCGTTAGCTAATTCAATATAATCCAAATACAATAGTTATATGAAAAACGAATATCCAGAAATCCATTTTCAATGGGAAACCATATATGCAATGTGGAAAGAGCCTAAATTATTCAAGTCTTAATCCAATTGTTTGTTAGGGACAAGCCTGAGGCCAAAGAGGGGGGGGGGGGGATGGTGGAGGTGAGTGTCTGGGGTCTGGGAGCTCCCTCTCCCCCAACACTGATACGAGATTTCTAGGGGTATAGTGCTCCTCCCCCCCTTATAAAAATGCTATATATTTTTTCCTTATTGTACTAATTGGAATATAAAATGATAAAACGTGTGTTTGACAGATGAAATATTTCAATAGAGTGAAGACCAATGTATTTTCCAGTATTTTATAGTTGCTATGAATGTAAAAATCTATTACCTTATCGGGCAAAAGCGATGAAGATTTGAAGAAATATTGTTCGCCAAAAGGTTTTTGCTGGTATGTATATTCTATGATTCGCTTAATTTTCGTATGAAATCATTTGTTTAATAAATTAAAAATTTTGTCACTTTTGTCCGACAAAGAATGTGCCCGGTGAGAATTTTGTCCTACATTATTTTGTTGGATAAGGGAAGTCTCTTGACTCTATTCGTGAGCGTCCCCTCCAAGATCAAAGCACCTGGCCGAGCCTGGTTAGAGAGATACAACAATGGTTCTACAAAATTGTTTGTCATAAAATTTTGATCAAAGAAGCTCGAAAAATTGACTAAATTAGTATGTTTAATACGTACACAAAAACCCAAATTTAAATTGACGGAAAGCAGCAGAGAAATTGAAGTTTCATCCATGATTCACCTTATTTTACGATAAAGACTGTTGTTTGTAAAAATATTTTTTAACCAAAATGCCAAGCCTTTTTCAGGTCTTTAAAGCAGAAGCATCCAACGAGTCCAAACACACAAGATAACTGTTCCTCTTTTTCTAAGAAGGCAACGTTCGCAGAAAATATAGCAAAAATCAAACGGCTCAGAACACCGCGAAAAATTCTTGTAACATTTTTCTCCGAACACGTAAAAATCTAGTCCAAAACACGACAAAATATCTGTTCGTTTTGTCCAGGAAAGCCAAAAAAATTCAATGTGCATCAATGTTTTAGAAGACCTCGTGTTTTCCAGGAGACCAGGGCTATAACCTGTGCACCTAAAGAACTAAAGAAGCCAGAAGGTGCCAGAAGGTATTGAAAAGTAGCTGCTATCTATTTCCAGGAAAGCCAAATTAAAGTCCGGCAGGCACCAATTAGTCTTAAAACACATTATTATAGTTTCCAGGAGACCCAAATTTCTGACCAAATACATCAAAATTCATTGCAAAGTAAGTTTTGGAAATCTTCTAAAAACACATAAATTTCTAAGAAAAACATGCCTTCTGAACAGATATTTTGCAAAATTGTCCCATTGGCAGCTTTCTATTACACCCTTCCTATTCAATCAATGTTGGATTTCCACTCGATTTTTTAAAAAACAACATTGAGAAAGAAGATTCTAAGTTACTTGGTCATCAATTTTTTCCAGTTTGTTTCATATCATAAGTATAGCCCCACAAAATTTAATACATCATTGATTTATGAATGCATGAAGAGTAACTAGTGTGTCATTTTTCTATTTTTGAGGTTGTAAGAAAATAGAAGCCTTTTACTTCTCAGGAAATACATGAGAATTTGATAATAGGATTTACTCAAGTAGTTTTTTTTTCTAAGATTGAAAGTTGAATAATAACATGTAAGTCATTCTATATATAGCAATATCTGTTTCTTTCATATTTCTATTTTGAATATTTTTCATTGAACAGCAGTCGCAGAAGGTACAGCGCGAGCCAAATTGTATTAACTTTTTCTGCACGAACGTTTGCCCATAGCTTTCTTGATACATAATAGAAATAGGCAAAACCATTTTCAAGGCCCTTTAATAACCGAAAAACTTCAATATTTTGACAATTTTTGGAGTTATTATTGTTGACTAGGGATACCTGGCCTACTAACTAGGCCCTAGGTCTGGAACGGTAAAAAATCAACAAAATTACACTTTTTGCAGCCGTTTTGATTTTTTTCAATCCACCATATTGATCTCAGCTTTAAATTATAATTAATTTTGAGAACAGAAATTCTCGATTGCAGAAACTTTCAGATGTTGGGAAAAAGCAAAGAAACTTTTGATTAAAAAATTTCCTTTTCGACTAGTGTCACTCCTTACTTTGGGATACTAACACATAGAGAAAGGTCCTATTCCGCATTACTCGAGTTTTCTACAGAAACGCTTGTTATAAGTGTTTGATTAAGCAAGCAAAATATTTTCTCGATTTGTCCAAACACTTATAACAAGCGTTTCTATAAAAAACTCGAATAACGCGGAATAGAACCTTTCTTCGCCTCCTAAACTACATGACCTCAAAATCCCCCAAACTAGCCAAAAACTTAGACCCCTTGTGCATGTTGTTAATTGTCCATGTAATTAAAAGCCTTCCACAGAATGGAAACCGCAATAAAGTTTATTCAATTATGTTTGTTTTAAATCGTCTGGAGAATTAATTTTACTTTGTCTACTCACTTAAAACAAAAACATTTAAAATTGGTTTCTATTAGCTCGGTGTCCCTTTCCTCAAAATTATTACTTTTCTGACAAATAAATCTTAATAAGCGATATAAAAATTTTACGATATTACCCATCCAAACCAATTATATATGAAAACTTTAAAGACTTTTAAAATTTGTCTTACAATTATAAGTTGATTTCCTATTGATTGTAGTATATACTATTTGTGAAAGAAACCAGTATCTTTATTCGCGGACGGATTGTTTTATTCATACAACACTTTTACTATGAATACTGCATTATAGGAAAAGCTTCCAACACTTGCCGATAAATACCAAGATGCCTCACGGATGTCTCACGTCAGAAATTTGAAGTTTTTGAACCTAGTCACAAATTTTAAGTTTCTGAACCTGAAATTTTGTTTCACCATGCAGAATTCGAACCTGGGACGTCTGCAAAACAAGACTGTCTCCCCATCTATGCGGCCACTACGGATGGGGCATATTCACAACGTAATATTCCGCTTTAAAAATGCACATCCAGGCTAGATATAAACGTAAGAATCAAGGCTAACCTTATCATATTATTGATAAGAAATAGAAGTGAGACAATCTTTTTCAACTAGCAACATGCACACCCCTCCCTTAACCCTATTTTCACACAAGCTTTTTAGTGTACGTTGGTTTTACAAAGAGGGGGGGAGTTATCCCCCTTGCCTAACTTTTGATAAAATCACTCAAAATTGCTGCTTTTTTTTGCATGGAATTAGCAATTTTTATATGTAGTTTCCAAATATAGGAAAATTTATCTACTATTTTGCATATTTTTGCTGATTGTCGGCATTTTTAACCCAAAATTTGCCCAAATTCGGACCAAAATTGAAATACCAATATAAATTTTGAATTACTCGTACAAAGATACTTGCAAGAAAAAAATACTTCACTTATCCCAAAAACAAAAGATAAAAACATGTCGTTATTTGAAGTTAAAAATAACAAAGATAAGATATAACAAAGATAAAAAATAACAAAGATGAAATATAACTATAATGGCGAAAGATTACGCTGAAATTAGAAAAAAAATCAAAAAATCAATCAATCAATCTGGTAAAGTTTCATTGGACAAAAATTTTAGATCATAAGTTATTTGAAAAACAATTTTGCCTGGGGTTGCTGTGGGTACTGTTACCCGCATGACTCAAAACAACCATAATCTTTGATCATGTGGTCAAAATGATCTGAAATTTTCACAATATATCAAAATCTAAATTTAGTTGACTAAAAAAAACCAGAAACTCCTTGTCTTTGCCTATTTTTAAGTTATCACAAAAAGTTTACTAGGAGGGGTGGGGGTAAAATTTCTTCCCCTTATGAAGAATAGGCTTAAAACAATGTTGGTATTTTCTTTGGCGGATGTTTGCGCTTTTCAGGCTTACATAGCGATGTTAATCAAATCAAAATCTAATCGTAACACCAACCAAATCAGGCAACGATTTATTGAAACGTGTACCAATTGGATTTCTAAACCGGGTCTGCGCAAAGCTTGCATCGTAGATCTCGGTTTTGCTCAACCTTGCTATGTAAGCCTGAGAAGCGCAAACATCCGCCAAAGAAAATATAAACAAACCAGAGTCTAGACAAATATGTTTATTCCAATTTTCCAAATATCGGAAATGAAAACCTGTAAGAAAGAAATTTTTTCGTCTCTCAAAAATAATTTTTCTTTCCATCTTGTTACTTTTCCTGCGCTAAATATGAATTCGCAATAGAAAAAGTAAAATCTTTTGTTCGTTAGTTTCAAACTGGATCAATTATTTAAGGATATATTTGGCGGTATGCGTCATTTGATTTTGCCGAACAAACCAATTCACCCTTAGAGCACTATTTTCCGAAAAGAGGATAAATAAATACTTAATTTGAAAAATTAAGGGCCCACGAATACTTTTAGATTTAGAGACAAGTTATTGACGCCCTCACCAGAACTTAACTTGAACATTTTTATCAAAGAGAAATAAGGACCCATGAGAAAATAAATTAGCTTTACACTGTTGAAACACGTTAGTTCTCAATTTGAACACTTTATTGAAAAATAATAAGAGCTCATGTTATGAGAACAATACTTGAAATTAATTACACGCTATAGAATGGAAGGAAACACTAGCTAGACACGATCCGGTCTTTCTCCATAAACTTACTATAACAGCGCAAACGTCATTCATACGAAAACGTAATTTGTAGAGATTTGCGCTGTGTATAATCAGTTCCAATCAAGTTTTTCTTAAGGAACACAGCATAAGGTAATTTGGACAAGAAATAAATCTAACATCTTCAAACACGATTTAATCTGATATAAACAGTAGGATATTCCTGCTTAGTGATATTGATGTAAGCTAAGAAGAAAATTAATTTTCGTAGGTTGCAAATGTTGACGATTACTTGCGACCGAATGTCTCACAGTAGGGTTTTAATCAGGATTGTTGCTGTTTGTAGTAGCAATCATTATCGACTTAGTTACGTCTACTATATTTTGATTGTATGAGATTATTTGATCCTCTGTTATTAAGACAAAATTTTTCAGACTAATAAATAATTACTATAGATATCATCATCAACCACCTGCCCACTTACATTTTCATTTTCAGGTGAAATCCAAGAAAACCACCAAAACCATCATAATATAACACTACTAACCTACTTTAACAAATCTTCTCTTAATTTAGATGCGTATAAATTTTGATCAGCTGAATTAGAATTAGAATGTCAGTTAATAAAATGTGCGCCTTGTCAGTTTTATCCATTCTCTTTAAGAAAAAGTCACCGATCTTATCATTCCATTCTTATTAAATTCTCTCATTTTCTAAAAAAAATGTATCTAGAGCATAAATAGAATTGTTTAGAAGCTTACAATTAAATATTGTTATACAATGTCGTATTAAGCTGGCTACGTCACCTATCCCGCTGCTGATGCTTTCACTGACTTTACTTTCGAATAATGTAAACAAAAGCTTCTCTCCTGTACAGTCATCAATACTAAACGGATGGTTTTCATATCAACATTGGGATATTAAGAACAACGAATCTCAATAGAGAACATTACCACAGAGCTAACTGGGGTAGTGTCTATCGAAGTGATTCACCTTAAATTTTAAAACAAAACTCACTCATCAATAGGTCACGCAATGCGGACGACAATATTCGTTCGGTAAATATCATATGAATATCCCTGATATGAAAATATAGTCTGGCATGTCAAATAATTGCATTGAATATTAAAGTAAAGATTTGCAAAAACTTAGACAAGTCCTTAAAAACATGTTTTATTACGTAGAAACGTTTTTTTGCGCTCCCTCCCCTTAGAAATTACACTCTATCCTGCAATATTTTATCAACGTAATTCCAGACATTATGATTCCAGAACCATGAAGACTCAACTAAGAGCAAAAAATGTAAGAACCCTGAAACTGAGCAAAAAAAATATCTGGTTTTTCATTAAAAAGAGTGTAGACTTGTATTTCTTTGTGAACTAAAAACATTGCGTTGTTAAAATTTAGAGAAACCACGGCTCGCTGCCCCCACAGTTACGACGGCTCTGACTTAACGTGTGATAGCTAATTCATAATTTTTTGGATTACATCATCTGTTCAATGAATTACCGTAGCATGCGTAAAAGTCACGTGACAATAACATTCTCTTAATATGGGGATTGTTTTACAATATGCCAAAAAATTAGATTAAAAGTTAGAAAACCGCTATGACGTAAATAGCTCACGTACGTTGTTGATGTTATTTTAGCCACAGTGATATTAATTTCATTACCTATCTTGGCAAAACCATTAAGTGTTTCTGATTTAAATAACACGCAAATTATAATTGTAGAGGGTCAGCTAAATTATTCAAGTTACAGCAGTAATCAATAAAAAGAAAGGTTGTGTTCTATATAATAAATAAGGGGTGTTTTCAACATAGCATATGGTTGGATTATCCTCCCGTTAATGCTGTCAATATCTCTCAACTTATTACCTTAAGTTGTCAAAAGTTCACTGAAATGACACAGGTGAGACATTCTGACATAGTATTAAATATAATCAGTCAGATTTTCTCCTCAGGGACAGTCTGGTATCGCTGATATATAATTAGGCAGGATACAAGACCTATCAATTTAAGGTATTGATGAATAATTTGTTTCAATGTAGTAATTCCAGCATGCCTAAATGGGAAGTAAAATCCAGCTCGATACCGCACTATATCATTCTACGGATCTCGCCGCCTACTAATGTTATGATACTGAGTTGGATTTCACGTCACTGTGTTAAAATTTGTGCCTTTGCAAGATGGGATGCTTTTCCATGGACCACAGATGACGCAAAGTCAATGAAAAAGTCATACCACAAAACAAATCATACCACAAAATGTAGATAGAGCTAAAGACTTCCACTTGATGGTGCTGATGTGTATAAGATAAAAATCAGCTTTGAATAAGCAGAAATCGTTAAAAACAATATCTTTGCACTGTTTTGCACTATTGAAGAATAGGTACATAATGGTTATATTCACATTCAAAACGCTTACAAAACGACAACCGCGAGTGTATTTCGAGAATTAGGATATCCAAAAATACAAATTTTCTTTACACATCTTATGGCATTACCCTTATAATCGGTCAGATTTTCTCCTAAGATGTAGAAAGGTCTGATAATAAGGTTATACAGCAGATTTTCGTCCCACCTGACAATGCATTTATAACCAGACAATATTTCTCCTCCCGGGGTCTAGTATTGCTGTTACGGTCAGGAAGATTCGTTATTCAGGAATATAAACGTCTGGTAAATAAATTTTCCCCAGAGGTAGAAAGGTCGTGGTGTTGCCATTATAAATAGGCAGATGTTCTTCTCATAGGTAGAAAGGTCCATATTGTGGTTAAGCTGTAGATTTGTCCAAACATTGGAATTAAGGCATTCTGATAACGGAAGGTCAGTACCCAAATAAAATTTTTTGTTTAGTTTGTTTCATCTAGGAGGACTTATATGGAATAGTCTTCCAAATGAAATTAAAGAACCAAAAAGTTTAATCTTGTTTAAGAAAAATACAAGAAATTGGAAACTGAAGACGTGTACGTGCAAAATTTGTACATAATGTCACGGTTATGATTTGTTATATATTTGAATTATTTTGTCAAAGTTTATTATTATTATTTGGCATTCAGTTGGATTTTATTAGTATTTCTTGCTATTAACTAGGAAACACTATCAGGTGATTAAAAAAAAAGTTGAAATCTTTGAGTGAATATTTTGAGGTACTTTTGAACATTTTTATCCATAACTTTTGATCTACTGGACAAACATTAAAGTATGATATACCAAAATTAAAGCTAGTTATTCCTCTATACAATGAAACACATTTTAAATAAAAAAACTTTATGGATCCATCAGTTCTTGATTCACAATATAAAAAAAGTATTGCAAGTACTCACGGCGTATCCAACGGATTAGAATTTCTTTTCGATCTTCTCTAAGTCGTTATATGACAGGAAATGAAATTCACCATACAGTGTATCGTAAGTAATGAAAACGTCTCACAAAAAATTACAAGTGTAACAGCAACTAATATTGCATCACAAAATTTAGGTTTTTACAGAGACAGTGAAATCATTGTTTTAACACAATTTATCAAAAATCATCCTGATTCAGCAGCAACAAGTGCATCGAAAAAGATATCAAAATGTAATGACAAACCATGAAATACTATCATTTTATGCAATTTCTAGCAAGAATTTTAGTAACTTGGTGTAGTATCAGTTCACCAATAATGCAGTTGGAAGTAAAAACCTCTATGCAAGAACATTTATGAATTATTTCTGCAATTCGTGCCTCTCTCTGCAAGTGGGATGCATTTTCATGGACCACAATGATGAATAACGCAATTGGTCAATAGAAATGATAAACCACTAATAATTCATACCACAAAATATAAAAAGATGTAAAGACGCCCACTTGATGGTGCTTATATGAGGTAAAAATATATCGGCATATGGTGTTTGCCTTAATTTTTAAAAGATTAAAGGCACCATAGTATGTGTTAAAATTTTGTAAACAATTGCGTACATTCTTCTCGGTATGACACCCCTTTATTTCTGACTCGGTGGGCAGAAAAGTGTGCCTATAATTTGCCCTCGCTGAGAAAAATGGGTAAATTCTGACCTCTGGGAAAAAAAGTTTACTCCCGGTGATATTTTTGAAAACCTACGTTTCCCAGTACAAAAGACAGTACCCTGTTAGCACAAGACACGCTGGTGATATTTTTAAAAACCTACGTTTCCCAGTACAAAAAACAGTACCCTGTTAGCTGAGTAAGATCACCGCTTCCCTGGCAATTATCTAATGTAACCTAAAAACTCGCCGGTGGGCACAAAGAGTTTCTCTTCTCTAATTCATTAATATTTTATCATATTGTTCATAAAATTATACGGTTGCATTTTATAACAGGAACTGATACTTTTTACTCACAAAAATTGTTCTAGAATCAGGCATTCCCGGTGAGATTCTTTCAAAACAACGTTGAACCCTCTTGTAATTTGCATTTTTCCGTCAACCTACTGTGAACTTTTGAAAACGTTTTCGCATTTCCGGTGGATTTTAAAAATACCACCGCGGCAGCGCAAGACAGGGGTGTGACATGAGTGATTCGTTATCAATTGTAATCCAAATCATGTGATTGTTGTATGATTGTTAAAAAAAGAAAAGATGTGTATGCCCTAGCATCCTTTTGATTTTTCTTTTATACATAAAGAACTTCAAACTTTGACAGTTGCAAAGTGCACTTGGCGAATTGATTCACATTCTTTAGTGGCGTCTAAGCTAATCAGATTGGAGTAAATTTGCCGTGTTGACAATGGTGTAAGTAATAGTTTACAAAACCATGATAACAAGTAATTTTCGAGAACGATGGTAGCCCAAAATACAAATTCCCTATGGATAATTTATCGCAAAATACAAGATAAGGCACCTAGGATCACATACGGAATGATGTCATAACTATTTTTAGAAGCTGTAAATATCTCCGTAACTTTTATTGTAAGCTATTTTTATACTTCTATTGATTTGTTTTCTTATTAAGAACGGCAGCAGCAACAGTAAATCAATAATATGTTATAGTCTGTCTCAAAATAAGTGACAGTTGGGAAACTTTTATCATTTTTTAATGTTTGTGTTTAGGTAACAAGTGCATTTTTATATTCATTTTTCTTCTTCATTTTCAAAATTTAATATTTTTGAAATGACTTAAGGTTGTTTCACTCTAAATTATCGAATGAGGTCAGAGAAGCATGAGTGAGATGGAAAGTGTATTTAGCAGAAAGTTTTAAGAGTTTCCTCATTCACCCGCTATTAAGAGGATATCGAGCAACATAAAAATCTATTTGAAGATCAAGAAAATGATGAGACAAGGACATTTCTCGATTCTGTATGCTGAATTTAAGCGTAATTTCTTTTCGACATGAGCTTTTTTTATACATAAAAGTAAAAAGTAAAATGTAAAATCAAACAAATAAAATATACTAGAAAATACTTCATTAATGGTTTTCAATAAAACGCGAGCAATAGCTTTGTCAAAATAATATTC
The DNA here is from genome assembly GCA_032270445.1 of Darlingtonia californica. Lineage (NCBI taxonomy): Eukaryota > Viridiplantae > Streptophyta > Magnoliopsida > Ericales > Sarraceniaceae > Darlingtonia > Darlingtonia californica. The sequence continues at coordinate 27,633 of JAUBWS010136404.1, forward strand.
TGAACATTTAGTTGAGAATTTATCGTATTCTCTGATGTTTTTGATGTTGAACGGGAGTTCGTTGAAAGTTTTGCCAGCTTGATGGGTGAAAGACCCTTCAAAACACCCAGTTGTGTCAACATTCTACTCGTTTTCAGTCTCTGATAGGAGATTTCTACCACGAGTATTCATTTTCTTGACCTTTAGGTATGAAGGCCATGATGCATCATGAAGTGCTTTGTGTGCCAGTTTCCCCAACGAGAGGGAGATTCTTTCCCTTACTGGTAACCACTTCAAATTGATCACATCTTGTTCGTTTGCATTTCGACCGTAAACAAAACGCGCGGCTGCGTTTTGAAGCTTCTGCAGCTTTTTGAGGAGGTATTGGGGAGCATCAGAGAAGAGAACGTTTCAGTAGTTGATCCTTGAAAGGATCAGTGACTGTGCGAGTGATCGTCGAAGCTTGAAATCAGCATAGCATCTGAAGAGGCGAAGGGACTTCAATGTGAAGTAGCGGGGAATATGTAGGTAATAAGTAAATTAACATTCAATCGTTTACAAAAGTTATGATAGCCCAAAATACAACATATTTATTGCAACATGCAAGATAAGGCACCTAGGATTATATAAGGTATGATGACATAACTATTTTTAGAAGCTATGAATATCTCTGCAACTATTGGGCTTTCCCAGAAAAAAACTTTATATCCTATGTTGAGGATATCGGACGTCCAGGGGGTAATGCTTTGCTGAAAAATGGATTTCCAGAGGGTTTCAACTGTAAAAATTGACAAAAGAGTGGATGTCCAGGGGGTCTCAATGCGAAAATAGGAAAAACCCAGGGGGTTAGGTTACTATTTTGAACATCCAGGGGTCATGATATTTTTCATGTAAGTCCATATTCTCAACATAGGGTGAACAATTTTTTTCTGGAAAGCCCATTAAGGACATGCAGCAGCAACAGTAAATCAATAAAATGTTAGTAGAAAGACTAATCATCGTGCGTCACAATTAATCACTTTATATCATAAGCAACATTGCATTTGAAAAACTGCAATCAAAGTGGATTACACGCAGTCGCTTTATCACACGCAGTCACTTTGTATCACAAACAATCACATAGTATCACAAACAATCACATTGTATCACAAACAATCACATTGTATTCCAAAGAATCAGTTTGTATAGGAAACTATCAGATTCAAATGGTATCAACAAAAGCAATCATATCGTATCAAAGACGATTGAATTTTATCAGAAGTATTCACATTGTATTTCAAATAATTAGTTTATATATCAAAAGCAATCACATCGTATCAAAGGCAATCGCATGGTATCAGAATAAATCAAATTGTACATATCATGAGCAATTAAAGCAATTAAATTGTATCAAGAAGCAATCACATTGTATTTCAAAGAATTAGTTTGTATATCAAAAGCAATCACATCGTATCAAAGGCAATCGGATGGTATCAGAATAAATCAAATTGTACATATCATGAGCAATTAAAGCAATTAAATTGTATCAAGAAGCAATCATATCGCTAGAAGCAATCACATTAGCGAGGTTAAGCAAACCAAAATCTACGACGTATAACGTTGCGCAGCCGTTCTGAAAATTAGCATGTAAAACAACTTTCAACAAAACAATCAATCTGAGTGTCTGAGCTCGGCTGCCGGTACGTCGTAGATCTAGGATTGCCTAACCTCGCTATTGTATCACAAGCAACCACGTTGTATCAACTTTGCATTGAAACTATCACATTGGATCACAGGCAATCACGTTGTATTGCAAAATAATCACAGTGAATTATGAGCAATCACAATGCGCTTTTCCAGAAAAAAATTGTTCACCCTTTGTTGAGGATATTGACTTATATAAAAAATATCATGATCCCCTGGATGTACAAAATAATAACTCAACCCCCTGGATTTGTCATATTTTCGCATTGAGACTCCCTAGACATCCACTATTTTGTCAATTTTTACAGGCGAGTTCCATGGAAATCTGCTTTTCAGCAAAGCATTATCTGGATGTACACAATTTGTGACAGTGAGCACCCCCTGGACGTCCGATACCCTCAACATAAGGTATAAAGTCTTTTTCTGGAAAATCCTATTGTATTACAAACAATCATAGTGTATCACAAACAGCCACAGTATATCCCAAAAATCATATACATGTAGCTCTACCACAGCAGTGATCCTTTTTTAAAACCGGCGTTCCTATTAAAGCTTTGCAGACTTTAAAATGTCTTTAATCTTAAATCGAATAATTTTGCTGGCCTTTGAGAGCTCGAAATAGAGAAAGTCCACAAATTGTCTAGCTGCGAAAATTCTAGCGAAATTCTTTTTAAATAACTCAAAAAATACTAATACTATCAATTTCAAACTTTGCAAAATTTGACAAAAATTTATTGGAGACGTTTTCTGAAAATTTCAGGTAATTATCTCAATTACGTTATTAGCATGCGCAATTATGTAATACAAAGTGTCAATTTACAACCTTTTTTATACAAAATGATCAGAACTTTAACACGTTCACTGCCATACCGTGGCAGATTTGGACAAGTGTGTCTGAGTTTTTGTTTCACATACCCGGCCGCGTGTTTCAAACGTCCGGCCGCATGTTTTAATCACCTGGCCGCATGTGTAAACACCCGGCCGCGTGTCTGAAACATCCGGCCGCATGTAATAAATACGCAGCCGCATGACTAGTGCATTCCAGTCTGTAAAATTAGGCATAGAAAAATGATACTTTATTCTTATTCACAGACCAGAAACACTGTGAACATACGCAAAAAAGTTCGTGTTTCAACACTGTTCCCACATAGACTGGATAGCTCAGTGGTAGAGCAGTTCCACTAATAATGCATAAGTCGTGAGTTCAAATCTCACTTCAGTTTCCAAAAGGTTACAGAAGTCTGTAAGAAAGTTACTTTTTCTTCAAAAAATCGACATTTGTGATGAAGTAATCAGACAAATTTTTGGCGATTTTTGCGCCCTGAGTGCCTCAGAACTTGATAATTTATGAAAACCTGATGACACATCTACGAAAGGTCTTTCTTTTGCCTTACATGGAAAATATTTACTTCGGAAGACAAAGGTCTGTAAGAAAGTTACTTATTTTTCAAAACATCGACATATTTGATGACGTCATCAGGTAACCATAGCAATCATTGCTTTTTCAGCATGATCTTTTCATTGTCGTAGTAGGGGATACCTTCATACCAAATTTCAAGGTTTTTAGCATAAGCCAATCTTGTGTTATCGCCTGCGGGCAAAAAAAGCCTCACTTCCCCGAGGCTACAAAAAAGCACGGGTATAGTAGGGTTAACTATTTCACAACATGTGACCCGGAAGGTTGTAGGGGGCTCCAGACCTCCTGCCGTGTCGGACCAGAAGGTGAAATTCTTGAACACGGAAATGAAAGAGGAGACTTTGGTCTTTCCAACGAACCCAATTTTACCTTCTGAAATGGTTTAGTATGCGAGTTATGCAAATTGAAAAATTTGGTTGAAAAAGGTTTTTCTTTTCTTTTTTTTAGTTGTGAAAGGGTTGATAAATGATTTGTCAAATATGACATCATTAATGGTTCGTTTATCCAATTACGATGTCGTTATATAAATGATTAAATCACAAATAAACATTTACAGCTCACGTGCATCGTGGGTTTTTACTGCACTAACCATAGTACAGAATATAAAATTACAGTAACCGAGCAATCATCACAAATCTCAAGGTTATCACAATATATTACAAGCAATCACAGTGACTAATTATTATTATTATTATAAATTTTACAATATCCATCGTCAATGTCTAAGAATTCCTACCGATAGATAGAGTACAAAACTTATTTAGAGAAATATTTCTATCTTCACAGAACGTCTCCTTCTTGTATATTTATCGTCATTAAACATGAGTTGTTTGACGGATCGTCCTAGTGGCATTCGAACTACATGCGACGCATATTTAGACTGTTGTAATTTCACGAAACAGCTTACGTCTTGAGTATTGCAGATTTCGTGCAGTCGGGCATTTGTTATCACATACCGATAGTCTTGTTGGTCGATATCAACCTGTTTGAATCCATTTCGGACCATCCGTCGTAGGAAGGATCGATATGCGACATCAAGTCGGTCGTATTGAGGTGTGATAAGGCTCCAGTTTTGGCATGAATACGTCAACCTGCTACGTACAAAGCTGTTCAGGAACATAATTCGTGTATGCAAGTTGATGTGGAAATTCTGAAGTAGGTTTGTCATTTCAGCAAACTTTCTATGTGCCAGTTGTATTCGATGGTTTATTTCGTTTTCGCCCGTGCCAGGTTGATCAGAAGCAATGTTGGCCCCACGTATTTGAACTCATTCACATTTTCCAGGTTTGTTGATCGAAAAGTCATCAACAATTCAGTTGCTTCTGTTGAGTTGAGAATCATTGTCTCTGTTTTGCTTTCATTGATGGTAAGTCCAAAACTTTCGAAGACAGCATCAAGGAGCTCGGTAGCTTTTTCGAGTCCCTCGCCAGTTAGAAAAGAACAAAACGAGGTCATCAGCATAGCTGGACCAGGGAAGCGTAGAAGTGCCCCAGGGTCTGACATTATCGTTACGCATTTTCACTCGATCTTCTTTGGAGAATGCTCAATAGTTAATCCTATACTTGTGTTCGAAGAACTTGATGCCAGTGTCCTCGCAGCGATTCATGAAAGCACGCATGATAGGTTAAATAAGATTGGGCTTTGTGGCCTTCCTTAGCGTACTCTGGAGGTAGTAGTGAATGTTGCTTTGGCCTCGTTGAATTTAACAGATGTATTTTCGTATATTTTCTCCAAGATATCAATCAGGCACCGGTTTTGTGATGAGTGGAATCTAACCCTAACTGAGTCAAATAACCACTTTCTGGGGATATGGTCAAACGCCGTCATGAGGCTGATAAACGGTTATTGTTTGGTCATGTGCATTTTTGAAGAGTTTTTGAAGCTCTCTGTTGAATGCAAGTTGATTCAATCATTGTGCTTCTTATTTGTTGAGAGTAGAGTTTTCGCTTGCTTCGGGGATATTGTTACACGACTCAGCCATGGTGGTAAGGAAGTTTCTTTGTCATTCAGCGCTCGATAATCTATAAGAGGATCGTTCTTTTTTGGTGATATTTTGATGAATCGACTAACTTTGTTGGCAGGAGTGTTCATAGTGGAGATAACTAGCCTATGATGAGTGTCAAAATCATACGAATTGTACACTCGGCAATTTATCACATATTGTCGAAACCAGCTGCAGCCAAGGTTGCATATTTTCTTAGTCGTACCATCTGGTAAATGCCATGTTATTCTGCGGCAGTTTCTAGAATTCGTGAAACCGTTCGCCGTTATTGTTGACATGAAGATCGTCAATGACAAAGTTTTCTCTAAATGAAGAGTTGTAATATGCGGCAGATGGGATTGAAATCCCCTAAACAAATAACTTTTTGTTTCTTATTCAGGTTAGTAAATTGTTTGTGGAGTGTGTTGTAGAAAGAGTTTTTACTGCTGTTAGTGCTCTTTTCGGTTGGAACATAACAGTTTGTGATCAATTGAAGGTAGCAACCAAAGACTCGGACATCTAAGGTGATTATACGTGAGTTCACATAAGTCATTTGCACGATCTCGATGTTTGGGTCAGTTTTCACAATGCTCCCAACGCCATGCTGTCTTTTGATTGTGTTACCGCACCAGTGAGTTTCGTATTTGCTTCCGTTGCTGATAATGAGAGCTGATCCTTGATTCAACCTCCGAACTTTTTGAATACCACATATAGCAAGAACGGCTTTGTTCGTCTCGTGCACAACGTGTTCAACTTTTTGATCGCTCTTTCCTGTTCTTATGTTAATCGTTCCAATTTTCAATTTTTGAAAGTTTCTCGGCATTCCTTCAAGAGATATTCGACCAAGATTTAGGGGCGTGTGTGGTCAGAACCTCGTCCCGAGCCAGATTAAAGCGTACTATCCATGGCCGTGTTTATGATCATCTATCTATTATCTTCTGGATGTGGTGGCTAACCCTATTTTAACGAGGGGTTTAGCTGACCACCACACCCTTTCTTTTTCTATATTTCTATTAAAAAACTTATACTCAGTGACTAAATGGATGAGTCTTTTTTATCCGTTTGTTATCTGTCCTTAACGGTGATCACAATACATGACAGGCAATCACACTGACTAACGGTGATCACAGTACATTACAATCAATCACAGTGACTAACAATGATCACAATACATTACAAGCAATCATAGTGACTAACGGTGATCAAAATACATGGCAGGTAAACATTAAACTTTTTACCGTATCACTAGCAATCACAGTCACAATCTTTGGATAATAATCCTTATTAACTGTGCTAAAGTTTATGAGAATGTTTTTTGCTGAAAAATCAGTGTAAGTGAGTACTCTATACTTGGATATATTATAAATCTTTTCTCCTCTCGCTGTGAACAGTAAAAAAATTTAAGAGGATGAAGAAATATTCAAGCTATTTAAAATACTATTTTTTTTTTAATTTGCTTTATTTTAATAATATTTACATTTTGAAATAAGTGATTATGTACAATTTTTCAATTTATTTTTATTCATACGATTATTTTACAATGCAAGAGTGCTTGATCCTAGCCAGGAAGTTTCTCAACCTATTTGGGAACTTGGATTTAACGCAGATTGGGAAAATAATACAAAATACAGACTAGAGTTTATTGCTGCCTTAAAGAACGAGTGTTTAAAGCGCTGAGAGGTTGTGGGTTCAATCTCCGTTACCTTTGCGGAAATTGGGAAGTCACATTAGTGCAGGATAGACCTACGAAGGCTATCCTGGCGGAAAATTAAGTAACGTAACGTCTATGTGACGTTTCCATCCTTCCTGCTTAACGTCTGTTAAAGTGGAGAAGAGTGACTTTTCCTGTTTTCTAGGTGGTACCTATATTTAATTTGTAAAAAGATGCAAAATTGTATAAATGTATAAATTTACAAAAAATTACAAGATATTTTTTACTTTTTTCCTTAACTTTTTTTCAAGTCGGTCATTTACCAGGCCACGAAAAATTCATTTAAAGACATTAGATATATTGACACTTGAAAATGGTTGGTAAAATTTTTGCAGTAACAAAACCTCTATTTCGGCTACAGTACACCTCAAAATCATGAAATTTATTGTTTGAGCATATAAGTATTCCTTTTCCATAGTTTCTGTTTGAGAAGCAGCTTAATTTCAAGCAATTGGAAATACCATGAATCAAAATAAACTTTTTGTTAAGGAGGTTATAGTGGTTCTGGCCCTGCGTGAGGCCTGTTTACTACTTGTCTTGGTGTTGTGTCCGAAGTTGAAATGGTAATATATCAACAACAAGTTATTTATTCTGGTTAACGACGCTCGAACTTACTCCAAGAAGCTTTTTAATCAATGTTTTTTTAAAGTTCACAGATGACCAAAATTCGTTCTGATTCTGTTCATAGGAATGGGTCCTTACTCAGAACTTCTTCTCAAGCATAATAATTTAATTGATATTCAATTCATATGATCTAAAGCTGGTAATTTCATCATAATGTACTGCAAAACTATCATCTTGTTGCTGGTGGTTTGATTCTCGAATCATAACTATGCTAGTTTGTTGACTTGGTATTGCTGTCGTCTCCGTAGCTGAGCTTTCTATTGAAGAAGCTCGACTTTGCACCAAAGGTTTTGCACTAATCTTCCGGCTCTTTTTCTTCAACTTTTCAATTGGGAGCCAAACATCACCGTGTTTTTTATGATGATCAATGGCGCTGAATCCTCTTCGGTCAAGACCTAGTTTACCTCTCTGGTCCAAATGGGAGTGTATAATTCCATCCATTTTACTAGAAAACGATGTGAACCATTTGTCGATCAACTCCACAGCACCATCGTAATCTGCTATGCGTTTCTTGGGAACTAGAATAAATGGAAACAAAATTGTTTATTTTAAAAACTTACGCGGCCATCAAGTGGTAGCCTTAGAGAAAGTAGCAGTTTCTTAGCATCGCTAAGCTGAAAAAAATACAAAAAATAACAAAAATCTTTTGTTTTCTTTCTTGTTCCTCTTTATCTATCTAAAGTTTTGGCAAGTTTACTAGCTACAACGAAGAAGAGCAAAAAAACACCATCACACGGCATATTAATGGCAATATCATCTTAAAACAATAACATTCGGTACCATAATAAATAGTCTTTTCGGCTATATTTCTGTGTTGTACGCTGTTGAAATTTTTGATTTTGTTAACTAATTCTGTTCCTTTGGAGTTAGAGATATTTTGAGGGCATTGCGCTCCAAATATTGGCGAGGTTAAGCAAACCAAGATCTACGATGTACCAGCAGCCAAACTTATATTGTGTTGATTGTGTTGCTGAAAGTTGCTTGGCATGCTCATTTCCAGAACGGCTGCGCAATCTTTTATGTCGTAGATTTTGGTTTGCTTAACCTCATTATTGTGTCTTCAACGAGTACGTATGATGTATACCTTTATGCTGAATGTGATGATGATCGTCATCGTCACTATCGCTATCACTATCATCGTCTTCGTCGTCCTCAGCATGTACTTTATTTTTCTTCTTGAAGTATCCTTGCAAATAAAGGGACCAGATGTAACCAAATATACTCATGACAATCAAAGTTATACCAAGTATCATCAATGTTCTTGATAAAATTTCAGATTCAGGATCGAAAGGTGATTTCATCTCAGTCGGTGGCGACGGCTAAAAATAACAGAAGAATGTAAAAAAGAGAAATTATTTGAATCATAACTATGATGATAAGATATGGTGGAAAGCCAATTCGGAGTATGGTCATTTCTGACATTCTTTCAGTCTCATATATTCTTGTTAACGTTCTTATAAGGAATTCAAACAAAAGGCTTCATAACATAACACAATAGCTTAGGAACAGAGGAGTTTTTATACAGGTTAAGTACAATATATAACAACGGACTGATAAAAAATAAATAACTGTATTTTAACCGTATACGGCCTAGGCGGAGGCACACTGTGGGAAATTTACTTGCAAAAGTTTTGATAAAAAAATTTATGTAAAATATTTTGTCAATATAGTGGTATGATCAAAAGATTGCCACGTGGTGTCAAAAATGTTAGAAAATTTTTTTTGAAAGTTTTTTAAATGTTACCAAATTGTACATCAAATGTATTCGGCCCGCGGCCGAATTTTTTTTTAATAACTCAAAAAATAACAATGCTATGCCTTTGAAATTTTGCAATAATTAACAAAAACTTATTAAGCACATGTTCTGGTAATTTGAAGTAATTATCTGTATTACGTCATTAATTATGCGCAATTATGTAACACAAGGTGTCAATTTACAACCTTTTCCAATACAAAATGGTCAGA
>JAUBWS010136405.1:0-21675 GCA_032270445.1 Darlingtonia californica
TTGATTGAATGATTGATTGATTGATTGATTGATTGATTGATTGATTGATTGATTGATTGATTGATTGATTGATTGATCGATCTATCTAATATATTGAATTTCCATTCATGGGTTCATTTTAAAACTTAGCCCCTATTGGACAAAAAGATATTGGAAAAATTGTTGGTAAGGCTAAATTTTTCGTCAGTGGAAAAGACAAAGTTCCAATTTTTAGAAGTTCGCGGAAATTTCGTGCGCACCTGTAAAATTTTCAGCAAACTAATTCATCTCATCCTATTTATAATAAGATGATAGTATAATAATGGTTAATTAATAATAATAGTTCAACATAATAATCTTCTGAAAGAGGATACAGAGCAATATATGTGTAAAGAGAAAAAGTAGAACATATTCACAATTAGTTACTTCTTTAGATCGTTTAATTTCGACGAAGAACATGCATTGTTGAATTACATTGAATACCAGCTAACAAACCTGGAACAAGCGACAGAAAATTACCAGGAAAACATAGACGTTGCCATCACAATGCTTTCAAATACGTCCAATTTGAATAGAATACTAAGATACACTTCAATATTTAAGGTAAATAAATTTTTTAAAATAAAAATTCAAGGATTAAACCCGGGAAGGGGGCCAAAATAGACAATTCATTGTTAGAAGAAGGTTGAGTACTTACTGCAAGACTGTCTACCCGTTCTATTCTAGAATGAATATTCATTTAAGAAATAGACTCGAATATCACTCTGTTATTTACAACCCTGCTGTAATGTCGATGAAACTATAATACTCAATTTTGCTACCTTTTTCCAAAGAAATTCAATAATTTGTGGCCTAGTTCTATAAGAAGAACCATTGAAATGCAGCATATTCATGGACTAGTTAATTAGTCGTTGTTTTTTCCGTTCTGTCCGTGTTAATAGTATTTCCACTATGTACGGCTTACGCAGCGCTTGATATCGTGATTCGCCGTCGTGGAGGGAAAAAAAGTTTTTTTGCTCTCTCCCATTTGCCGTGATTCTCGATATTCCCCGATTATCGATATACTCAAGACCAGGATCGCTTTAAAAACCGACTCGCCTACATATTCATCGACGTCGGTCCGAGCTTCCATGCTATTATGTACAATACTGTTCCACTGTATTTTAGTGAGATAAAACATTTTATGATTTAGATAAGCTCGTTTGATTATGAGCGTTTGGCGTACGTGTACAGAAAGCTGGCAGAAATTAGTGACGACGAGAAGGTTTTACAGGCTTGTCATTCGGTAAGATTCTTATAAATGTTTTTCTAGAGAAATTCTACTCCAAATGAGCGGACGTGAAGACACAAGTTTCTGTTTTCACAAATCTCAATCTCATTCACGAGATTATAACTATTCAAAACAGGACGCATTTCAGCGCGTTTCGCTCTCTTTGGAGCTCATCACGTATCCGTGGAATATGTTCTGGATAGGCCTTGTTGTGCATAGCTGAAAATCCGAGAAGGTTTACTTAGAACAGGAACATTCCCTAGAATCACTCGTCGCATGTGTTGATTTACATGACATACTTATAGTAGATATCATAGTGTCGGTCTACCTTCCCTACTCATATAAGGGGTCATTGGGCTTTTCCAGAAAAAAAACCGTTCACCCCCGGTTGAGGAGGTCGGAAATTTCCTAGGGGGTACTATTCAATCTAAAAATGTAATTTCCAAAGGGGGAGTGTCCCTTACCGGTGGAATTCCATAGGGTTTCAGTAGATTTTCGTGTTTTTGCATGATTTTCGTGGAATTCCAAAGAAGTCTTTCAGATTTTCTTTTCAGAATTCCGAGGGGGTGTAATATATCTAAATTGGAATTCCTAGAGGGTTTGACAGGGGATGAACAATTTTTGTTGGAAAATGTTCGCTAAAGAAAGCTTCATTTGCATTTATTGCACTCGAATTGCGAACCTTACTGTTCTCAGTTAGACAATCTATACCACTTAACCACGGATATAAAAGGTAGAACCTTTTTGTAAATACCTATCGCAAGAGTCGACGGATTATCAGATAAAAAGCTTATTTCTTGCTTTAGAATCTGCAGTTACTGGAAATGCTATCCTTGTACGAAAGAACATCAGATCAAAGCGAATGGGATGTGGACGAAAGTATTTTTGCGGAAGAAAGTCCTGACGATCATGAAGCAGTAAGATTTATTATTAACTGGTTGAGTAGGCAATACAGAAATTCTGTGTTTTGATTGGCTAAGACGTAAGTCAGTATTTATGGAACAATAACCGTTTCGGGAGGTATGTACGGCTTGGCCTGTGCTTTGGTTGCGGGCAATTTTCGCCGTACGGACTCCCGAAAGAGTTATTATTCCATAAATATAGACCGGCTAAACGGTTAAAAAGCCATTGTTAAACACGAAACGAGGATTAAATACTTTGTCGGAAAAGATTTCTTCACTTTGATAAGTTTCTCTGATACGTTCTTATAGATTTAAATTTTCTTTGACGTCATCAAAAATAGCAGCCATTTTGTTCCTTTTACGAATGTTGATATTCGTACCAAGTTTCATGGCCATTGGATTAGTGGTTCAGAAATAAAGCTTTAGGAATAGGAATAGAGAGGCCCTAAAATGATTGCTAAAAAGCCAAGAAGAGATAAGGCTAGAGTTTCGTCACTTTTGTCCGACATCGTTTGTCCGCTAAAGGTATATGATCATGTATATGCGTTTCAAATGACGTTGTTATAGTCCATTTCAAAACCTCATGTGCGAATCGGCGGCTTTGCTTCAGTGACTTAACAACCGAAATTATTACAAGCTATCAATTTTTTTAATTCGAAAAGTACTTATTTCAAATTATCTGATATGAGTAGTAAGTAAGTTTTCAATATATATTTCATTATGTATATGTAATTTACAAGTAAAATTTATATCCGATTCTCAACCAGAGAACAAGGAAATAAATAAATAAAAGTTATAAAATTTGCTACTGAGAGAAATTGAGAATAATGAAACGTAAAATTAACCAGGACAAGGCCAAAAAATAACCGCATTGGACGGACGTAGACCCTAAGGTAAAGAAACGATGTACGAAAAGGCACAAGAATTCAACGCGTGATACGGTGAAAGTATTGAAACATCAAGTCGTGACACTTAGATGACACTTAAAAAATTTCACGAAAATAGGAATTGAAATTAGAAGCATGTGCAAAAACTATCGAAGAAGGTGTGAAGATTTATATAAAAAAATTTCATCAAAATATAAATTTGAAAAAGTTAAGATTTCAGCTATAGCCAATAAACTACAAGAGTGCTTGTATAGGTAAACTAACTACCTGACTAACAATTTTGTCCTTCCCCAAAGCTAAGCGTTAAGTTAAATACGATAAAAAGAAGTAGGCAATGAGACTTTGAAAAACAAAACAAAAAAACAAATGAAGTAGAGCATTAGCAAACCTTGCCAAGCCTTTAGAAAAGAAAACTTTTAAAAGAATTAAGGCCTTCAACACACTTTAAATCCTAAAAATGACTTTGCAATTTTCACAGTCCCACAAACAGCAAGAGCTTGCAACTTTCTAACCAGGGGCTTCACGTTGTCAAAGCCAGCTTCTACCAGGTAATTGCTTAGGTCTTTCGTAACGTAACCTAAACTGCCTATAATAATCGGAATCATTTGATATTTGTATTCCGCGTACAACATTTGAAGATTGCGAATCAGCTCCCAGTAGCAATGAATAATATGATGTAAGTTTTGAACCCCCTGAAAGATTTTCCCAGCCAACACACGGGGGCTTTAAAGGTCGCAAGAAAAAATAACATCTGAGGAAAATCAATGTGCCGCTTTGATCTATCCCAACATTCTTGGGACATGCCGAAATGCCAAAACCACTATTTGCAAAAAGTGCTATTTTTGCTAATATATGTACGCTAGCGGACTTCAAAAGAAAAATATACTCTATTTACGGCTGCCATTATGTTAGATCCAGTCTTTTTAAAACGTGGTCTCGCAGGAAAAGGGCCGTTTTATTCCTCAGGTCGTTTTTCTTCGCCCGTGCCTTCAAAGCATAAGCGTGCTAGGTAGACGATGCTGGAAAAGCTGGAAAAAATACTATTTTCCACGTAACAGTGCTGAAAAAACTGGAATAAGTAAAAACTTGGGTTTTTTGTTCCAATTGTTTCTGATAGTACGTTATTAAATGGAATTTTGTTTTGCTCAAAAATCCTTGCTGGAATTTCACCCCTTTCTCTTGTATCACGTTGGAAAAATATATCAGTTTCCATTAATTTTTGCTGGAAAAAAGTGTATAATTTCAAAAAAAACGCTGGAAGTTACATGTATCACTTTGGAAAGATATATCAATTTCCATTCAAGTTACATCTTTATTGACCGTTGTCTTCTAGGTGTTGTTAGACGAGACAAATGTACCTGAACACTTCAAGAAACGTTTGCCGCTGCATCCTCTGCTCGATCACAAGAGCAAGAGAACTGGAAAAATCATAAGTAAGTTAATAATTTTTTCTATAAATTGTTTGAGATAAAGGAACTAAAGTTCGAGGATTTCGCGATATTCAGTGTCTTCCGCCAAATTTTTGGGCCAGAAAAGTCCTATTTTGCCACTTTTAGTTATATATATTTGCTAATTTTTCAAATCCATTATTTGTTTAGTTTACTTTAGATTTTTGTTTTTATTTTAGCGGCAGAATTGACTTGTGAAAAGAATACCTTGAAGTTAGGCCCTATCATGACAAAACTTGGTGTAAGTCTTGTGGACACTGTATTATGGCGTATTTCCATATGTGGGCGTGTAAACGTTAGTTCCGTTGCCGAATGGTTAAAGCGCTGAGCTGAGAACTCGATCGTTTCGAGTTCAACGCTTTAACGTGATAACTGGTATTGAAAATTGCCAATTAATTAATTCTACAAATGCGGATTTTCGCTTGACCTGGGGAACAGAATAGGGAAAACTGAAACACCCTCAATTCGTTCAAATTTGGACGTAATGAGATGTAGTCCTGGGACACACGGAACAGAAGGAAAAAATAAAATGATAATTAGAAACAAGTCAATCTTATGTCAAGACTTCTTTCCGTTCCCGCATAAAGCATGAGGCTATTATTGAAAACTTTCAGGAAAGCGTGATGTGATGTGATTATTTACCCATGATAGCCTCTTCAGTTCTTCATAAACTGTTATCAATGAGGGTCCTGCCTTCCTGAAAACACTTTAGGGCACCATGTAGATATAACAGTGATGAGTGAAGTTCACTACCGCAAGCTTCGCAAGAGATTCAAACTCGATTATGATTGTCATCAAGATGTCTGGTGTGCCTTGTTTATTTTTTTGGTTTCTTTACGAAACTGAACAAAATCAAGACTAATTTGGCATCGAGCAGAAATTGTCTTAGTCGTTCAACATTTTATTAGAATTTGTTATAAGGGAGCAAGGCTTATAACAGGGTGTCTGTCAGATCAAGGAAATCGGCTCACATACCTGGAAAATCAGGGAAAAAGCTTGTGTTTTGAAGATAAGTTTTTAGCCATTCTCGAAAGCCTCATTCAAAATTTTCTTCGCGTCGGACGCAACAGGTTGATCCTCCTAATTCACTACACTCAATTATTAGTTCTCCAGTCTTAAGTTTGTGGTCCCGCCCCTATAAATTTCACTGTATTAGCTTCCAGATACGTAAAATTCTCCAAGGCTATTGTTGGCTCTACAATAGCTCGAGAGACGAGAAAAAAATCAGGGGGAAATGGGCCTAAAATCAGAAAATGTTAAGGAAAAATTAATTAACCCCAAGATTCTAGCAGACACCTTGTATAAAAAAGCGACATCGCATGACATGACGTATAGATACGCCTTAATTTTTAGTTGAAGAAAGACCAATATTTTGCCAAAGCCATCCAAATCATTGCTCAGAAGGAGGTGGCACGCGTGAAAGCAAATCCTGCAAAAATGTTTGATTTCTCTCTGGTGGAGAAGATATTCAATCATATCGATAACTACATGTGTATGATGAGCGTGGGCAGGTGGCTTGGCAAACAAATGCCTAAAGGTACAAGATTGATCAGAAATTTGGCCGAGTCATGAAACATGCTAAGGATAGTACTTGAGAAAAATAATCCAGCAATTTGACCTATCATCTCTGTTGGGGAGTGTTACTTTATTGGCATAATGTGCAATTATTTAATGTAATACATAAGGAATTTTTAAGAAATTCACTCCCCTCAGTAAGTAAATAAGTAAGTATTTAGGTCAGAGAAGCCTAGTGTCAGTATCAGCCGTACAACGAGAGAGTCTATCCCCTTTTCGATTGCGCTAGACCAGGGAGATATTGCTGAGACGGAGCGCCACCATCAGCTCTCAGTAACTTACCGCACAGATCAGATTACCTTCACTGTGCTACTCATGCGTTGAGTGGACGAGGGTTGGGCTCGAACCAGGAACCTTTTTGTATACGAGATGAGCGCTCTACCGACTGAGCAATCCGACCCTCAGTTGCTTTTCGCGATTTTGCCAGCTGTGTAAAAACGGCGCTTAACAAACACTCGAAGTGAAAATTTTCCGTTAAAGGCCATGGGATCTCGACTTGAAAATTATTTATGTGTAATTGATCTTGTAACATTTATAGCCTGATGATGTATATGAAGTACGAAAAGCTTTACAAATAAGTAAAATAAATTATATTTTAAGCCCCCGTGTGTTTGTTTTTTTATGCTGAATATTATGTTATTTGCTGCAACTTATTATGAATCAAAACCAATTTATGTATCTTAAAGTGCTTATTTTCAGGACCAGAAAAAGCGAAAGTTGTCAAAAGAATTGTGGACAAAGTGACGCATATTTTACAAAGTCTTGACCAAGAGACGCATACTGAAGTAAGATTTATAGACCCCTTAACTCCGCCAACCCTTCTAATCTGTAATGAGTCACCGATGACCGAAACGGCCTCTACTCGATATCGAAAACTAAAAATGAATAGCAATAGTCAAACTCGACAAAAGGTCTTTAGGCAAAGTGGGTTTTTAAAATGTGAAAAATTTGATGAATTTAATGTAATCTCGATTAACAAAACAAAATGATGGTCTGTTGATGATATCATTATTAAATTTTCGCGGCTTAATTTACAGGAAATCAGTGATTTTTTAAATTGACTAACTTCTTTTATGTTGATAGATTTTTGTAGAGCTGAAGAAAAGTTACATGGCCATGTACAGAGATCACAAATACGTGGCAACAGAAAGCTACCTGATTGAGCACGGAGTCACAAATGACAAGTTCTTTGCATTGTGTAAAGATCCAGTTAGGCTGATCTATGAGCTGTACCACGAGTACGGTGATAAAGTAAAGTTCGAAACAGGCCGGTTGACTGGTGTTCCTGGTAAGTCCTTTCGTTCTACTTTCTTATTTCTAAATCATGATTACATTTCTTCCTGAAAGTCAGTACCGTCCTAGTGGTTCTAGCCGAGGTCACCTCCCTCGTAGTACTGCCATCAACATAAGTTTGGGGGAAGTGCGCTAGATTTTTGTGTTCATGTTTCGCGTATGATGAAGCTTGGATGTCAGTTAGTCAAAGCAGTAACCGTAGTTAACGGAATAACCATCCGGGGTGGTTATTTAAAATCTCGGCTTTTAGAGGGGGCGCTTATTCAACAACTACGAGCTATTCCACAACGAATGTCAAGACGAGTATGTTGACAGAGTAACTTTGAAAACTGATAAGTGAACCGTTTCGGCAATTCTGTCGGGCGAAAACATTTTCTGATATTATTCTGTCTGAGACTGAACTTTTGAATTTTTAACACTTTTAGACATTGATGCTTTGGCAAAGAAGATAGCTGAAATGAATGATATTGTTTTGCAAGCTGAATTAACCAAACTCGTATTCGTGAGTACATTGACTTGCCTCCTTTTAACCCAAACCCTCCCTTATGCTGAAGAAGGTTGATATCTTAATGTGCCAAACTAAACAAGTGGTCCTACTGTTATAGCGGTTGTATCGGTGTTCATCGGTTTACGAGCTGAAACTTCTGTGGTTTTTTTCTCTGCCATTTTTGCAAAACTTTATGCTTTTTGAAATAGTGAAACGTTCTAGGACTAAATGATTAGCGAGTTTAAGCAAACCAAGATCGACGACGTAAAGTAAACGTTGCTAAGCTGGTTTGGAAATTGCTATGCTTTACAAATTTCAGACGGAGCAATCTTTTCTATGACGTAATGTTTTAGCCGCCATTAGTAAAAACCCTATAAGGAGGAGCTGCGTGCCGTTGAAATAGAAAACACTCCTCAACATTGGTTTTTTCACAATTTTGTCCGCTGGGACAGAGATTCGTTAGTTTTGTACCATGCCACTGGGCATGGGCAGCGGAGCTCCTAGATGTCTATCCAGAGCTCCAATCCAGTAAAATTTAGTGATGGGCCGGACACCTAGTATGGAGTGTTCCTAATTTTTGTATTCCTCTAACATTCTCTCTTTAGCATTGGTTGGCGCACAAACGAACTTTAACAGATGATGAAGAAGAAGACAATAGTCTGGTTAGTGAAAGTTTATACAGTAGTCTCTACCTTAATCTTAAACTAATGACTTTTTCGGAGGAATAATATTTTGAGATTATTTTCCGAAATCACTAAATACTTTAATTGGTGATATTTTGAGTTTGTGCAGTCACCGAGTAACGCGATTTCGAATTCATGGTTTTCTTCAACTTCTCTCTTTTACAGGATAGTAAATCAAACAAAAATGAAGTTTTAATTGAAAATGAAAAGAACTTGCGAAGGTATGTTTAAATTTCTTGAATTTGAAGTTCTTTCATTCATGGTTCAGATTTAACAGCGTGATTTGTAGGTTTAACTTATTGTTTAATCAAAAAGCTGTCGCCCTAATCTTCGATTATTGTCGAAAATTTGACATTTTTTCCCTTCAAATACCAGGAAATATTTCCTTAAATTGCTTTTGATCACATTCAAATTGCCCAGGTACTTCTAAATTTTACGCAGTATCTCTTGGTTCAACATTTTTGTTGGCAGAGCAAATTGAGGTAATCATCAAAAGTATAGTATTACACGATTCTGATTTACTAAGACGTCATACAATTAATCCGTAGTTGTACTCCGCATTTGCAGTACAATTTCACTGTTTTAACATATATATTCACGTTTACCATGTGAACTTAGGATTAGGTCAAATAGATTAAAGCATTAATTTTTCTTATTTTTCAGGGTGATCTTTGCTTTAGCAAGTAAATACAACAGCACTGTCATCAAGCATCTAATCCACGTAATTTTTTTATTATTAAATCCTTTAGCCGTGTACCAGCACAACAACAAATTTTCGGAAAATATTTTCATCGTAAAAAAGTTTTGTTTTTTTCGTCAGATAGATAAATTGATGAGCGCTCACATTCTTGTCACCCTTTGTAAAACATAGCTCGTTCCCTGTTTTAGTTCGACGAGAAACATGGTAGTATGCCGAATGTGACGAAGATGACATGTATCCGGGCGTTCCAAGTTTTGTTCACACTCGTTGACGCGCAAGTTATACAAAAAGAAACGGAACAGGATATGTCTATTATATAGTGAGCATTTGCGACGGTCTTTGGGAAAAGGGGGGGGGGGGGGGCATAAAACCAACCATAATTCACTTGCTTACCTTTTAAAATCTTGAAAAACATCTGTGGAGGAGGTCATTTCTATTTAAGCGACACACAAATTGCGTGTCGCTTAAATAGAAATACACTCCTCCTCAGACGTTTTTTGTGTTTTTGATAGCTGGTGGAATATGATCGCGGTAAAAATGTTCGGGCCCTCTTTTCCCATAGACCGTTACATTTTTCTTAAATTTCTCTGGGCCTAAAAGGAGGCTTTTCCTTAAAAATTGTTCAGTGCTTTTTTTTGTAAGGAGGTTTCTTTGTTTGAAATTAAAGGACACTGAAGTTTCCTGTCGGCGTATTCGATCAAGTTTTCCTATCAAGAAATTTAAAAAATCAAACAATGTAAAGTTTAAGAGTGGTCATATTTATTTCACCCACAATAACTTGGGTCGCACATCTTTTTCCTATACTATCTAGATTTTAAACCAATTTAAAACAACTCTTGAAATCCTCGAAAAAAAACATTTAGCCCCTTTTACAGCTATGGATGACGTCAGCAATATGTACTTAACGCTGGTCCTATGAAGCTATATAATGCAAGCCGCAACCAGTTAAATGTTGTATATTAAAATATGTTGTTGTTATTCAATGTTTAAACATTATAAGTCGCTCAACTTCAGGTATTTTTATGGTTTCGTGATATTTATAAATCATAAATGTTCTCTGATATTTATTTTAGTGAGAAGATCGTGACATTGATTTATTTAGCTGAGTTGGAGAAATTGCATGTATCATATACTGAAGAGACGTTCAAGAAGTGCAACAAAGAAGGTCTTGTCAAAGGTCTATGGAGAAATCATAGCCATAAAGCTCAGGTAGGCTATCATTCGTTGCACAAAAGTTTGAATACGATTCCTATATTACATGTATGGATTACCGTAAGTTAATTAATTTTTGCGAATTTTGCCCGGATTCGCGAAAATTAGTCTCGCAAAATTTCTTACATATTAGCTCGCAAAATTGATGCAAAAAGAATTTTTCGACTTGCGAAAATTAAAGCCTGTTATACGGACGGTTGAACACTATATAGTCTGTACATTTATATGTGTTTTTATGATCAACGCTTGAGTTTAAGATAGGATAATGAGCCTGCCGGCGTAGAGCATTACTGTGATTTGATTGGTTAAAAAGTTTATTGTTCATGTGAAAACATTAAATCGCCAAAAATCTTATATTTTCCATCCCTCAGACAATTAAATTTAGTAACATAGCAACATCTTAGCTCTCCGTCTAAGGTCAGTTCTGATAAACTAGAACTGAGTTAATGACTGTAGAGTATTCTACATCATAATGATAATGTGCGGGACCAAACTGTTAAGGCTTTTGCGATATGAGCATTTGTTATAGTGGTTATTTCATTTTAGGGTGTGCGTATTATCGCTGATATTTGTTTGGACTACAAAATCTTTGATCCCCAACTCTGGAACAGTCTCTTAACCAAACTCCACAATTTCAACATGGTAAGTTTTTCTCCCAAATTTGAATATAACTTAACTAGGCTATCGTGGCTGTTAATGTTCGCGGATGATCTTCGTAAATCGTTTCGACTGGTATTTCCTTTTGTAATTTGGTATACCTTATCCGTGAAAAATTCGTTCGTCGGTTAAAGGTGACTATTTCAATATGTAGACGAAAGATTTTCAACGACGAAATTAATCACTGACGAATTTTTCACCGTTAAGGTATCACTGTGTTTTTAAATTTGGTTGATTTTTCTAGTTCACTTTATTGGCCAAAATCCATCAAAATCAAGAGAATTTTTTCCCAAGAAAATTCAGTATCTTTACTGAAACATATATGACCAAGTGGACGAAACGCTGAGGGTAGAATTCAAGATCTCGTGCTCCATGCCTTGACGATGCCGACCGTAGTGAAGTGGCCCGTCCTGTATGTTCTTTCAGGAAGACCGTCGTGTTACAATTCGCTAAATTAAATCCTTTAAGTTTGCACGGCACAGTCTACTAAAGGTAAAGCCAATATGGCTGAGTGAAGTATTCAAACGTAGTTTCCTCATTTCTGAATTTTTAGATATCGTATATGACGCATGTCTTGGTTCTGCTATCCGGTGTACCCGCATTGCGAGAAGTAAGTAATAAGTTTCGTTGATTTGTCTTTTCGTTTTTGTTATACCTAACTGAAAATTTTAAATTTCACTCTGTCAGGCATTGAGCAGTAATGTTGTTGTTTTAAATTCATGTGAAACCTAAAATATTCATAGTTTGTGCAAAAATCCGTAGGCGAATGAAGCAAAACAGCAAATGATGCACAAAACTGCGAAATTAGACCGACGCAAAACATAAATCTTTTAAAGACTAGAATTTTGTCCAAGTAAGATGCTACTCAATGGCCATATAACTGCCTTAATTTTTAATTATATGCTTCAGCATCGAAGATTGTAATTTTGACATCATTCCTCTTTCCCTATATGTGACGGCCTATGGGAAAGAGGGACTTAAAACCAACCATAATTCACTTGTTTACCTCTCAAGATATTGAAAAATGTCTGTGGAGGAGGTCATTTCTATTTAAGCTTGCGTGTCGTTTAAGTAGAAATTTTCTTTTTCCGTAGATCGTCCTATATCTTATAATATTTTACTCGGCATTTACTTTTTTTTTATCTTAGTTCATCAGTTTTAGCTATTGACAACTCTTGTTTTAGATCCCATCGTTGGTGAAAATGTGGAGAACTGTGATCACTTCACCATTCAATTCAGGTTGCAAATCTTGAATTATTTTTTTGATTTCTTTGCCATGAGATTACCTTAACCCTTTACTTCATGAATTATTAAATTAACACGCTAACCCTGTAATTTCTATACCAAAATGACACCCTCAATATGTAGATTTCAAGAAAAAGGTTTTTCAAAAATTTTAAAAATATTCTGAGAAAGACCTTGAAAGGTGCTAGAAAATCATCTATCTCAAATTCTCCCACTTCCACTGAATATGTTATGACTCCATGGAATCAGCAAGAAGTAACGGATTCTGAGTATTGAATTTGGCAAAACTGATGACTTTAGATAAAATTTAATTGCTGACCGCCAAATTTATTTGAATTCCCTAGTAAAGTAACGATTACAGCTTATTACATCTCGTGCTATATCTATAGCAAAAATGAATAAGTGTTACTTCAGCCTAATCACCAATTCAAATTTGGCTAGCGAGCTTTGGTTTGTTACGAAGCTCAAATAAAGATTTCAATTTGTAACATATTTTCATATTGTATAATATAAAAGCCAAACGTTGCTTTATCACACCAATTTCCGGGGCTACAGTTTGCAATTGAGGGCAGGACGTTTTGAGTAAATATACATTACTACAGGCAAGGACGTAAAAATTTCTCCTTGCTGCAGGAGTGGAGAGACCAGCAAAACATGGTCTGAAATCTACTTATTTTTTGTCAGAATCTAGGGGCTCCAATCCAGTTTAAAATTCTACTAACGTTAATTATATTACGTAATTATTTATTGACTTAAATCGAATTCCCATATTGTAGTTTCATCACCACTAACGAAAGAGGAAGAAAGAAATTGCTTACAAGCAGCTCAACTTCTTACAAGGTTTCTTATTTAACTTAAATTTTTATTCGTATATTACTTTGTTCTCATGCGTTATTGTTGTTGTTGCAATTGTCATGTTTATTTACCCGGGATAAGGCTAGATTAAACCGATCCATTATTTCATGTAAGGTCTCTTGTGAGAGTGATTGGATTTGTGCGCACTTTGCAATTATAGCTCTTCCCAACTTCGGACGAAAGTGATGTAATTTTTAACTTACTTTGAAACATTATTATACTTTTTGGTTTTCATTTCATAATGTTTCCCAATAATTGAATATTCTTTAGCCTGCCATTCTTTAGATGAATTGTTTTTCATAGGTGTCCCGTTATTTTGGACATTGGGTTAGAAGAGATTGCCAATCTGTTGAAAGAGACAGGTCTATACACCAAGGCAATGTACTGTATGAAGTTAATACCGAACAAAGAACAGAGAGAGAAAAACATACAGGTAGACACATATTTTGGGTGCACAAGAAAATTATATTTGAACTTTAACTGGAATTTGATACCACTTATTCCCAATAAGACTTCTTTACGATTGATTGTGTTTTGGCGGTCAATCTCTTTTCTCGTTTTTGGCCATTTTTTTTTTCTTTCTGGAGAATATGAATGCCTTTAATGACCGTCATATAAGCTCTGTTGCCCTAGACGATCTAACCCAGCAATTTTATCTGGTGTTCGCCCCGAAACTTTAATATAAACATAGTTGTGCTACACTACCCTAACTGTAAGATCCATTAGAATTTCTTAATCAGCAAATTGTCGTTAGCAGCAGCTACCATTTGAAAAGAAAGCACAAATCCAGTCTAATACGACTCGACTGGCCTCTCGTAGAATGATTGCCAAACCGAGGTAAAGAAAATATTTAGTTAGACTCGGCAAAGCTTTCGTATAATGATCTCAAATATGACACGAAATTCCTTGATCTTGCATAACATACATAGAGATTCTCCCTTTACTTCATGAATTATGAAGCGGCTTTGCTATCCCTACGTTTTATAAACCAAAATAGCACTCCACATAGGCACATTTTAAAATGTAAAAAAATAACACTCTTGAAATATTTTAAGAAATGTTTGTGTACCATCCCGTGTTAAGAGCTTGAAATATGGAATCGGAAATCGGAAGATTTCGCACCAAAATCTTTTTCTGTTTTCTAATTATCGCACCTTTCCTGAATTTTCTTATTACCTTACGTGGACAAATTTTCGCGTGGACAAATTTTCGCGAATTTTAGGCTTTCTATTGTTCTTGAACAATAGTCTTTTGTTATAGAACAATAGAACTCGCGAAATCCGCGAAAATTAATCCACACGTAAGGTATTACATACGTAATCAAAATGAAGGGTTTATGAACATTTTTTCCCTATAGGCTCTTATTGAAGATGTTGGTATTGAACCGTTACTGGCCATGGTAAAGAAGTCACGTGATCAAGGTGTAAATGATCCACAGCTAGACGGGGTAAGTCAACATCAGGACCACCCTGGTCTTCATTAGCGAACCACCACGTTGTTTTTATGTTGTTTTAAAGTCCAGCCTTAGTTGCGGCATTATATTTACGTTATTTGGACGTTCTACCGTTGCTAATTTATGATATGATATATTATATGATTATTTACCCAGGATAGCGTCTTCAGTTCTTCATGAATTGCTATCAGTGAGGGTCTTGCCCTCCCTGAAAACACCTCAGGGTACCGTTCAGGATTAACAGTGATTGGTGAAATTGACTACCGAAAGCTTCGCAAGGGTTTCAAAGTTGAAACGCCCGTTCAGGCGACCAGCGCCTTCACCACACCACTCGGCCACGGCTCCACAGACAATTTGGTTTAAAAAAACCGTGAAAAGGTTACTAAGTAGATGTAAAATAGGCCATAGTCGTTGTACCTTCTGTTTTACATTTTCTTACAAAAGTTAAGAATAATTTCTCTAAATCTGCCATGATAGATCTCATACTTGACTCTCTCTCTCTCTCTCTGATTGTCATTATAGAGACTCAAAATTAAATCTCTATAAGGCGGACACCTCCATAAGGTAGACAGTTAGTCAAGGAACGAAATGATTTACAGTTAAACTCTCATAGAAAAATCTCTATAAAGCGGACATTCTCTGAAACGGACACTTTTTTGCACCAAGTGAAGTTTTCTAAATTCGTTTTATAGGTGGAAGAAGAGATTTTCAATTACGTCGACGAAAACAAGTTGTTTGTGACATTACTCGATACTGCGTACTTTGATCGATTGGTCGGTCATTTAGTTCGGTCATGTAAAATTAATAACTTGCTCGTGAAAACCATTGCAACTGGACGGTAAGTACTCCATGATTCGACTTTCAATACTTTAAACTGTTTTACTTGGTCCCTTCAGGTAATAGTGGCGTTAAGCAACTTGAAATCTACGACGTACGACTTTCCCGAGCCGTTCTGGAAATTCGCATGCAAAGCAACTTTCAGCATAGTCATTATAAAAAATCCCGGTTGAGAAGCCTATTGTTTCTATCTATTGTCAACATTATAAGCTTGAGGTAAAAAAAATTGGTTTGTTTTGCTCACTTTTTTGATCACATGTGTTAAAAATTGACAAATCGCAAAGGAATATGTTGATAACGTGATCAAAAAGTGAGCAAAACAAAAAACGTCAATTGTTAAATCCAAAGAAAATTTGACAATAAAGCTCGAACAATAGGCTTCTCAACCGGGATTTTTTATAATGACTATGCTTTCAGTAGCACAATGTGTCAGTGTATAATTTGGCAACGTTATACGTCGTACATTTTTGTTAGCTTAACCTCCCTTTTACTTTAATTAACGTTTCGCGATTTTGCGCTTTGTTGGCTTTCCGCGAACGTTTCTTCCTTAAAGTTATCCGCGAAAATTATTCCCACAAGTTAGTTCGTCCGCCGCAAAAGGTCATTTCCGCAACTCCTTTTCCAGGTTAAAATGTTTGCAGAGACATTGAAACATTTTAAAATTCCAATCTTAACTTTTGTCACTGAAATACCCACGTTTGAAACATTGAATCTCGAACATATTTTTAAGAAGTTCATTTTTTGGTATAATGTATTTAATAACCTGTTGGTTAGTTTCATTGCCGTTCTTTAGAATGCTTATGACATTTTATTGCCTTTTATTAACTTAACAAATCAAATCAGATTACAGCTTGCAAAACTTCTTCTAGGCCCGAGCTCCTAGGTGTTTATGAGGGTAAAAATTCTATAATTAAACCAGTGGTTGAATTAGGCTATAAAGAACATTTTCGAATTAACTTTTTTAATGTCTTTAAAAGCCATAATGTCTTTATTTTTAAACAGATTGAACAATGCTGTTGAATTAATTGGTTTTTACCTGGGCGAACATCCGAATTGCACAACCGCTAAAATTGTGCATGAATCAGACATGGACACCCGACATGCCTTACTCGTATGTTTTATTTTTTTCTCTCCAAAGAATAGGGGTAAAGCTATGTAGATTAATCTAGTTGATTTTACCGTGGCTTTTGGGCATTTTTTATTGCAAATAAAATTTATTGCGTCTAAGATACAGGGTGTCCCAGGAGAAATACTACACGGTTATGGAACTGACATTATATGAAATTTGTTTATACATTTTGATAATTACTGCATTTCGATAACTGACAATAAGCAAGGAAATCTGCTTTTCAGCTAAATGATTCTTTACGCCTTGTAATTAAACCTGTGTAAAGCTAGTAATAAAAGCGACACAATCGTTTAAATTTATTCGGTTTATTCAAAGAATATCTCATTCAAAACATTTTTTATTTACTTGATGTCAGTTTAATGACAGTCTAGAATTTTTCTGGGACACACTGTACTTTCGAAATTAAGGTTGAAAAATATTGAATTTTTGCGAATTCAAATCTTATTTTCGTATCAGGCTTACGCTAGCATTCTTAAAAGCAATGGAACAATTTATCTTATACCCGTCCAATTCCTTTAAATACACATAAACTGATGTCTTTTCTTTTTTCTCATTTCAGCTTTACTTACAAAATGAAGGTTTACTCAACGAAGTCAAACCATATTTGGCGTCGTTATTGAAGTCATCTGACACTACACTTAATTTGTCAACGACCTCGTCAGAAATGTCGTCACCTCTCATGACGAGCTCATTTGTGAATTGAATTAAATTGTACGTTTTGTTCAGTTCGTACGAAATCCAACGAAATATATTTATTTAA
Source organism: Darlingtonia californica (assembly GCA_032270445.1). Classification (NCBI taxonomy): domain Eukaryota; kingdom Viridiplantae; phylum Streptophyta; class Magnoliopsida; order Ericales; family Sarraceniaceae; genus Darlingtonia; species Darlingtonia californica. The sequence continues at coordinate 17,373 of JAUBWS010136405.1, forward strand.
ATTTTGTATCATTCATTAAGAGCAATCTGGTTTTTTTTTACGTGTTGGCCCTTCCCGAATGTTGCTTTTTGTTTGAAAATGCCTAATTTGCATGCTTGTTACGTAAAGCAATATCGTACGTACGTACTTTAAAGTCAGAAACTTTCGCTGGAAGAAACTTTCGCGGATCAGCGTAACCGCGAAATTTTAGTATTTCGCGGGAATAAACTTTCGCGGATGACAAATTTTTTTCGATATATTTGCACAAGAAATGCAATAAAATGACGAGTAATTGTGAAAATTTAGTAAAATCGGCATAAGTAGTAAAAGTGCCAAAATTATAATGACATAAACATAAGCCGTTTTCATGGCAATGAGCATAAATATGTACCAGGATATTTTTCAGCAAATTTCAGGGTTAAAGGTGCTACCATTCAAAACTCATACTTTAAAAAAAAGTATACATGGCTAAAAGATTTAGCCTAATCTAACAGTAGGGTTGCGACTCGTCCTCAAAAATTCTGAGAAAGTCCTGGAAAAAGCAAGGTGGGAAAAATTACAAACGTAGTTCTTGGAAGTTCTGGAATATGAAAAAGATTTGTATGACAAAACATGCTTGCGAAGATTTAGCCTCACTTGAAGCCTAAAATGCACTTAAGGTAGGCATTTTAGTTTGTCATGAGCTCATAAACTTTATGTTCGCTTAGGGTGTCTCTGATGCGTTCATTTCAATCAGGGAAATGTGCTAAGATTTCTGAAAAATCTGGGGAAAAGATTGAGGCAGCAATGCCATTTAGCTGTTTTAGAAGGCATCATTTCAATACTTTCTTCACATACTGTATCAGACCCAACCATTGTGGGTCCATATTCCTGCACTCAACGTTACTCGTTACTCCTCAATTTTCGGCGACTTCCATATCCCTGCGTAAATTTCACACATTTATCTAAAGGACATAATTAATTGCGAATAAAAATGAGACAGATATTGCCAATTTTAGGTTTTGAAAATATTGTGATAACTGACATTATTGCGAATTGGTATCAAATATTCTGATTTTGTGTTGAAATTTCTCTCTGATTTTAGTTGTCAGTTTCTAGATTTGACGAAATTTATTACTGTGATTTTTGGTTGAAATCGAAATTTTCAATGTGGCAATTTACATCTGGTGAAAATTGAAGTCGGAACCACCTTGAAAGCGAAAAAAATTCATTAGGCGCAAATTAAAGATATATTAATTTTTAACCGGTCTAATTATGGTTGCAAGTCCTTAAGTTAACCAACCTTGTGACTTTTTTTCGGTCCTGGACAACTGAATAGACACGTTTGACCAGTTAAGGTTAAAATCAGGACTTTCAATGAATTTACGAGGTTTGCTTCCGCAATGTAATCTATACTTTCTTCAGAAATAAGAATTTTTTTCACCCTCTTAAATTTTTCTAACTATATGAAGTTCATTAATTTCTGCTTTAAGTTAAATAACTTAACCTTTAGTTAAAAATTATGAAACCGTAGAGAACGTTATTTTCGCTGCATAATTACTTTCAATGAGCGTGTTCGAAAGCGGCTTGGGATCAAATGCTAAGTAGAAATGAAACGCTATTCAAATAGCAATGCATTGTGTTCTAAGATATATTCTTATAATACATATCAAATCATACTGTACATATAAAATATTAAATATCTTAAAATAAGTAAAAATGGACCTCAAACTGACAGCTATTTCTTTACATTCATCCTGTGTAGGTAGTAGCGACCTTAAGCACGAGGACGTCACGAAGAAAATCATTGCGAGACAAAAGTTTTTTACAAAATGTTGTGAGTAATAGGATCATTCGATTGCCGTTGTAAACTTATAAGGCGACTTGAAAAAGCTTGTTTTGAGGTTGTAATGAAAACATGGACGTTGTGCTTATTGAAAATTCAATTCATAAATGGCTCTTGTTTGTGAAAAAAAAATTCCACTCACGAACCTTTTAGTCCTGCAACTAAAAATGATTTAAATTTCATTCCTAGTCACACATGTGGTGACGAAGCATATTAAAAGCATGTTACGCAAAATATCACATGTTCCTTCCCCTTTTAAAAGGTAAATATGCAACCCATTTACCATTTTCCCCGATAAGAAATTTTTAATCGAAATCACTAACAAAGTCACTATGGACTATGGACTGTTTTCTTGCATGAAAATTTCGCAGCATCGAAGGTTGCGATCACAAAACAGCGAGATATGCTCTGCTAACCATGAAATCAAAATGCCACGGAATATCGCTTCAGTAAACCAGAATATTAAACCACGAAATTTACATGCAATAAAATACGCTATGAGAAAATACGCTATAGAAAAGTTCAACCATACATACTTTTCCTATCAAGACACTTTCATAATAGAGTTTAACAGAATTGCATATTTATCAGTTCCTTGTTCTTTAATTCACTTATTTTGCAGAAAATTGTAGTGGTGATCACCCTTTGTCACTTCCACTACAGTATCCCAAGCCAAACATCAACAATTTTTCATCAATATTAGACGAAATGTTCAACCGCACTTTCCTTGGACTCTCGCCAAACTAGCATTTAATTCATCTCTTGAAATGCTCAAATAATTAAGCAACACCATTATACTCAACACATTTCGAAGGATCTGCTTTAAAACGTTTTTGGCTGTACGTCATCAGTCGCTTGAGCGCCTGGATATACTTCCGTTGTGTTTCATCATTCAGGACATGAGCAACCAGGGAGGTCGAAATCTTTTCCCGCCCGGTACGGGCGTGAATACCGGGGTTGGTTACACCGATGGGCCAGGGCGCATTCCCGATGGCCATTTGTAAATATTTATCATTGGCTTTAACGTATTCTCGCTGCATCAAATTCTCTACGATGCATGCCAAGGCGTTCAGTATGTCCCTTGATAAACTGACCGCTTTCAACTTTCGAAAAAGCGGCTTCAAGTAGGCCATTGTTTGTTCGTACTGACCACTTTTCAGTTTCCCTTGCAGTGTTGTTTTCTCGTCTACGGATCTCTCATTCAAATCTATCCCCCACATGTAGGATAAGAATCTCAAAAATTCAAGAACAACTTTCGAATCAAGTTGCATATTACCCGCATTCATGTCTTCCGCTAGCTTCGAAATCTCTTCCAAAGTCAGCACGTCACTATCTAACCGGACATCATGGGCTTTGGAGCTCGAGCCTCCGTCTTCCTTCGTGAGTTGGTCCATGTATGTCTGATCAAGTCTATCCATGGCCGCTTTGAAATCGTTTCTCAAACCTTCAAAGAAAAATTAAATCATTTTTAAAAATTGCAACATCAAATATCGTAGCTTTTCCAATTAATTAAAAGTTTTGATTGCCTGAAACTGCAATGGCTGTTGAATTTCAATGAGCTCCTTTCGGAGTTGGCGCAGCAAGTTGGACTTTAGACCAGATAAACAATAGTGGTTTTTAAACAAATGTAAGAAGGAGACAAAAGATGTAATATATCGATAGCACACTGAACTATTTTCACTTTTTCATTTGGGAGTATTAATCACGTGATGAAAATTACACAAAACGTGAACTTAATTGTGTCCAAAGTTCAACATACATCCCCAATATAAGACGGCTACGCTAACTCCGAAAGGGTCTACTTTAAACCCATACAACCCAATGAGAAAATCACAATGAACTACAACATCAGGCTCTATTTTAGAAAATAAAGGCAGTGTCCGTTAACTTAAAAAAGGGCATTTTTCAGAAGTAAAAGTAGGTGCTACGTAGGTGCCAATTTTAAGAGTTTTAGATGAAACGAAACTTTTTATATGAAAAAAGTAAGAGAGGCAGCGTCCGACCCGAAAGTCGGACGCACTTTTATTCTAAAAAAGGACCTGAACATACTGATCAAATTGAATTACACTTCATTTCGAGCACATAAAAACGTCCGGTGACTGAACAAGGCCTTTTAGAAGAATGGGTGACTGAAGTAAATTTTCAAATGTAGAGATACCTTTATCTTCATCCTTGACGGTCATTTCGACAACCCTCAATCTCTGACAAGTTTCTTCATGTGTTTCACCAAACAATTGAATCGGTTCGCCTCGCTCTCTCAGCCGCCTTATCAACTCAGAACGGGCAATATCTTTGTAACTTGTTTGCAGTTCAACATTTTCCTTTTTCGTTCTGATCAAATCCCTTTAAAAGAAGCAAAGAAAATTGATTGAAAATTTTGCATGTAACATCTTTACGGTGAAGATCAAATGATGGCGGATGATCAAATAAAGTGGATTTCGCGGGAATGACATTTCGTGGATGACTTAGATTTAAGGGCTGATTTAAAGCTAACTTTCA
>JAUBWS010136516.1:0-21666 GCA_032270445.1 Darlingtonia californica
GAATTATAAAAGAGCTTTCTTTGAAATTTTGTATTCAGTCTTACTTTTGTATAGTGTTTAAGAAAAAGTATAAATTTTTTTTAAATCATCAGTTTTAATTTTCGAATAATTAATTCGGGAACTGTCTATTTCACCAAATTTATTTGAAAAAAAAAAACATCGATACGTAGTAGAAGTGGAATAATAAAAACAGATTTTACCCTTCAGAAGTTGTAACATTGTGTGCAGGCATCCTTGTCCTCCTGGTTGCACTTTTTCAAGGAGAGATATTCCCAGGTATATATGGTATAATATATAATATGTTATAAATATAATTGTATTTTATCCTTATTTTAATGACTTTATTTAATTTTGCATAAACAAGGTCAAACTCTACAGCAAATCAAAATTGAGTGAATACCAGTCTCTCAGTTTCCCTGCGAGAATCATATCACACCCTGCTAGCTGTTTCGTGATTGAACAAACTTCGTTTGCACTGCACTCACTGTGCATACCATATAGTTATTAGCACAGAGAGACGTGCTTTTTGCCATATAATGTATTAAAAATAAATTTAGATGAAACATTAATGAAAGAACAAGGCTTATCAATAAATTATTGGACTTTGCTACCAACTATTTCAAAGAGAAAATAAAAAATCGAGGAAGATAAATATGAAACTTATATTTTTGATTTAAAGATGTCACGTTTTCACAACCATTTGTTGGGAATGAATAACTCGGTTAAAACATAAGGGAAAGCCGAAGCATTACGTTTGAAGTTTTTGGTGCAAAGTAAAAGCAGCTCTCAATACAAAATGAAATCACACAACAAAGAACTAGGCATGAATTTAACATGAAAACTTCAAAAGAGAACTTCAATACTTATGAATAAACAAAGCCAACAGTGTTAAATGAATATATCTTATTGATTGCTCACTTAATTCTGTTTTGATGATAAATTTCGTTTTCTCGAATTCGACTTCACGTTACGTATGTTAACAAGTCCCTAGGGAATGATGCTCCTTAATTGATGAGCGTAAAACTGTGATCAGGGGTGCTACCTTATTCAGAATTTAATCAATTTTTATTGGCAGCAGATCAATTTTACAATTTTGTTTTTTCTCATAAACCGATGTTCCACAGCGGGGAAAATAAATAGACTCACATTAAGACGAACGGAATTCATTAAAAAATAAAATTTCAAACAGCTATACTGCGTTGCACTGCAGACAAATAAGAATGGGAATTTACCAAGTCACCCTAGGGAGTCAATATGGGTTAATGATGTTTTCCTGATGTCGGTTCAATAAAATCAATGTTGTGACGTAATAGTAGTGACCTGAACGATCAAGCCTAGCGTGGGCAATAACGTAATATGAGCAGATGGGAGAAATTCACCGTGTTCAGATCAATGCAAGGACGAAACAAGACCATTGCAAGAACGAGAAATTGTAGGCAGATTACATACCCACAAATATACAAATGGATTCGGTTAGACTAAAAATTCACAAATAATTCACTAGTCTGGAGCCGTTCTAGTCTTTATTTTCCCCTTTTTTGTCCAATCTGTGGTTGAAATTTACGATTTGATAGAACGGTTAAGGCTCCAGACTGTATACTACAATTTATAACAATCTCTTAACATAAGAATGATTGATTAGCTAACCAAATAGAAAGAAGCAGACACGGTTAATGCTACAAGTAGACAGAATTTGTTGGGATATAAAAAGAACGAATGTAAATAATCAACAGTCCAGGAAGGTTTTACAGGAAGAGAATATGCAAAGTCCGACCCTAAGAATGGTTTGTCTGTTCTATAAAAGATTCAGCCACACCTTTTCTACACAGTTCTGTGAATCTTAAAGAATAGCATCAGGCCTTTTTCTAAAAAAGAAGGCAGCGTCCAATGCAGGGTCCGTTTGCAGAGAAAAAGGACAATTCTTAATTGAGGATACACACTTCTTCCAAAAAGGGCCTGAAGTTACGATCAGAAGCACCCAGCGAGCCCAAAATACAAAATATCTGTTCTTTTTTTCCAGGAAGGTCACGTTGACAAGGAATTTAGCCAAAGCCAAATGGTCTCAGAACACCTCAAAAAATCTAGGAAACTACTCCAAAAAAATTAAAAAGAAGGAGCTCAAAACACGAAATTTTCGGCCGAACACATCAAATTTTCCAGAAATGTTCCCCGAACACCGAATGTAAATTTCTAGAAAAAACATGCCTTCCGAACAAATATTTTGCAAAAATGACTCGTTGGCTGCTTTCGTATGATGCCTTTTTACTGTGACCTTCCTAACATGATACGTTTGTTCTCCTAATTTCAATGGTATTGACCATGATAAGTCAGCAGGCAATTGGCAAAAACACCAATGAAAGAATTAACGAAAATTTTCAAAATAAGTTCAACGAAGGGTATCCCTTGAATTAAAGGAATAAGACGGGTATTAAGACAGATTGTTCAATTGCTTTTAAGAATGCTAGCGTCAGCCTGACTTCTGAAATAATATTGCTTTCTTAATTATTTACTGAATTTGTATTGTCTTAGTTTTATCCAAATACGGCAAATCGCAACAGGAATTTTTGAAAAAGGTTCTTTTAAGTCATCTGACTCAGCGTATTAACAGCACTGATTCTACTTATACACGTTCGTTTCCTTTAAGTCTTATAAAGCCTATATAGAAAAAAGTATTTTTTAACAAACCTTTTTAATTCGCTAAAACAAATTTGCGACTTTCATAACAAATCTTCTTAAAATAGCCAGCGAAAGAAAAATATTTTATATCGAAACAAATATCGTCGTTAGAAGTGATAATAAAAAATCTCTGTGAAAGCCTTGGAGGAAAAAAATCGATAAAATTTTTGTGTCCTTCAATTTATTTAGTTCAATTTTCAATGTTTCAGCTTTTTGATGAACAACAATAAATTTCTGGCCCCTCTGTTGTATTAGACCAGTAAAAACAAGGAATGCGGTACTGAAACTGTTCGATAAAAAGTGTTCAAGGCACAAAAATATGTTATTTTTAGGCTTAGTTTTGCATAGGACTCAGAAACAATGTTCCAGAGCAATGATTAGTTTCGAAATGTAATTGGTTGAAACCACAACTATTCTTGAATTCTGTTTGAAGGCTTAAACGCTCGGTATTCGACGTTATGAAGGAATATTACCAGAAAAAGAACACCCTGTTACCAACACTTTGATACAGTAAAAAAAATCCAAGGTTACCCTAAGATAAATTTCAAAGTTACATAACAGTAGATTTGATTAAAACGATTTGTGTCGGCTACTAGAAAAGCATAATGCAATAATAGATGTGTTCATTTCATTTCCTGGTGCTAATTAACCACCAAAGCATGTTAGAATAACCATAATCAGTGATGAATTGAGTCACTTTATCTGGAAAACTAACTAACATTTTCCCGAAAATTCACACTGAAGGTAGCAGGCCGTTTTTTAAAAGAAAGGTACGTCTGACTTTCGTATGCTGCCCCTCTTACTTTTCTCAAATAAAAAGTTTCATTTTATTTAACATTCTTAAAACTGGCACTTACGTAGGGGTGCTGCTTGCGGTTATAAGTGCCCTTTTACTTCTGAAAAATGCCCTTTTTTTCTGTTAACGGACGTTGCTTTTATTTTCTAAATAGGGCCTGGGTGTAGTACCACAGGAAACTGTCGAACGAAATCTTCGTCTGAAAAAAGTGACGAAAATTCAATGTTTTGAAAACTTAAATCACCACGAATCATAGTGTTTATAATGTTATAAGACAACAAATGGACGTGCGAGGTGGACTGGAATTTTTTCACCTCTAAAAAATTTCGTCACTTTTGTCTAACATTTTATCATCCGACAAGGTAACATTTTCTGGCAATATTTTCTGAAAATTCACACTGAGGGACGTTTCAATACTTCCAATTTGTTTTTGTTTCAAATTTTTTCGAGTTTTTTTTCTTCTTCAAATTTCATGAAATAAGCTCTAAACATGTTTGGCATAATACAGACGTTTGTTTAAACATCGTTCGCGTCTATTACAGAAATCTGAATTTAAATATTCCTTTATAGAAAAGTTAAAATTAAATTTTCTTTACTTTAGAAGTTTTCGCAGCGAGTATAAATCATATACATGAGCATCGTAAACAGTGTACTACTTAAAGAAATTTTGCTGGAAAAAAATGATTGATAGCAAAATTGAGTAAAATTTTGCAAAATAAACTTTCACATAAGTCTCGAAAGTTTCTCTTGCGGGAGTCTCGGCAGGCAAGATTCTGAAAAAATTTTCGTTCATCGTTTTTTGTCTTTATTATTCTGAACAGAATTAATTATTTTCTGTCAAGCATGATTTATTCTACGATTAAAGTAGTTAACGAAGAACTTTTGGCGGGCAAAATTTTCGTTCATTGTTTTTTCCGTTACTAGTAACTTGCCTATTTTAATTTGAACAGAATTAATTATCTTCTGTCAAACATGATTTATTCTAATGAATAGTTGACACCGACATATTAGCTTGTCCGTCTGAAATTCCAGACTTTTTTTGCCAGGTCATTTGCCTGACCATTTACATTAACATGTACTACATGCTTTTTCTATTTACGGAACCAAATGAAAACAAACTTATTCAGACATTTGTTTTTCGAAAGGTTCCATAAAAAGAAATTTCCCTCACAATGGAATGTTAATTATCTTAGTAAAATTATGATAGCTGGTTGAATTTTTAGAATTTCCTCTAGCTAGAATTGATCATGTCAGCCTATGCTACCCTGACTAAAAACATTTATTGATTGATGAGAAACAATTATTGTATTTTCTATGTTGAAATTTTCATCACATCCTTTTAGTTATGAAAAATGGGCTTTTCCAGAAAAAACTTTATACCCTATGTTGAGGATATCGGACGTCCAGGGGGTGCTCATTCTCACAAATTATGGACGTCCAGGGGAAGATGCTTTGCTGAAAAGTGGATTTCCAGGTGGTCACACCTGTAAAAATTGACAAAAGATTGGACATCCAGGGGGTCATGATAATTCCATGTAAGTCCATATCCTCAACATACCCTTTTTTTGGTGTATAAAAGTAGGGGTATCAAACTTTTGTCATGTGGTCGAGTATAGGTATGTCAAGATGTTCAACTCAAAAACCTTGAAGTCTAAGAAAACTCACTCTGCCACGGATTCGCTTCAAATTATCTGAAAGAGTCAACTTCATTTTAGCCTTGAGTACGTTTCCATCGTAACTTCTTTTGACACTGGGGATACAGAGCCTACAGAAAGCAGCTTTGAACAAACAGCTTTAGTGGTCATTAACAAGAAACGGCTTTGGCGTAATTAATTTTAAGTAAAGCAGTCTCTTGTCAAGCCAGCCTACCGAAAGAGAGATAACACCCGAACTTTATAGGTCATTTTGCTTGAAATCATGTACAATTTTCTTGGGATTAAAAAAGTTGAATTTGAAAAATTGAAAAAGAAAAAAAGTGAAGTAAAACTAATAAAAGTAAAAGATTTAAGAAACAAGGAACGACATGATCAACTTCTTGAAAACTCCTCTGAATTGTCACATATGTATATCCACCATTGAAGTACTTGAGAATTCCAAAGGGCTTCGAATTCGAAAAAATATAAAGTGACAGGGTCATTCAAAAGAAAAGGCAGATAATTTTTGAAAGAGTATCATCAAGCATGCAAAGTCCAACATCAAAAAAAGTGCAACATGAACCTAAGACCTAGATAAGGTTTTTTTAAATTAGAAATTTCGTTACAATGCAGCAGAGTTTTGCTGTTTTAGGAGGAGAAAAAATGGGGTAAATCTCTCTCAATGAGAGGAGAACACATTGTTTTGGACAATTTTTATTGTTCTGGCTGACAAAACTGCAATATAAAAATCTTGTGGGTATAAACACATATGATGAAAGTATAGGTTCAAACTTGAAGCCCGAAATGTGCAGTAGTGAAATATTATCGGGCCATTTTTTCTTCCTCGAAGAAGCACAAGAGCCTGTGGCACCAATGGCGGATAGAATCAATTGGCGTACCAGAGTGATTGGCCTGATTCAGTCACTAAGTAATTTGAAAGAGAAACAGTAAAACGGAAAAAAACAATTATACGTACAGTAAACGAACGGTATCTTTCTCCAATACTTTAACCGGATCCATCCTCAGCAAAAATTCAGTAAAATCACGTCTTCCTTTTAATGCGTATAGCTAAGTCTTTCAGGGAAAACGGCAATAATAAATCACGCAAAATTCTTTCTGTTGTTATGTACAATCACTCTTTGAATTCTCTTGAAGCAAACAGTAGAGGATGAAATCATTCACTTTTAATGGAGTGAACCACAAAGTCACTAAATATCGACGTCTAGCCCTGGTGCGTACAACCGGTTTTGTGAAGCAAACAGTAGACGATATTTTTTTATAAACGACTAGTCGCTGTATTGTTTATCAATCTGAAGGGACGGTCTGGCAGACCGCAGAACTATTCTTTTAGTTTTTAAAGCTCGTACTATAACTGATAACTGAGTTACGTTTTCGGATGAAAATTTGCATAACCAAAGGTAGAAAACTATTGCTTTTTTTCAAACCAAGTGAATAGATAAAATAGTAAGAAAACCATAAAACTTTGATATACAAAGATAATATAACCGGAGAAGGTTGATTTTAAGAATTTGTTATGATTAAGAGTTCGCAGGTGGTTATAACTGAGAAGGAGTAGTTAATGGAAGTAAAATCGTGCTCTGGGACTAATGAGGAAACCAGAAGGCTGTGCTTCCGAAAGCGTATTTATCTCACTTACTAACGCCGAACTCCCGTTCAAGTATAAATAAAACAGAACAGATATCTCGATTCTAATATGAAAAGTTACATAACTTTTGAATCCATAGCTTACAAGAAGGATACAAAAATAGATATCGTAAATAAATGATGATTTAATAAAAATACTTTTTCCGCTTTAGTTTAGTTTGAAAAGTTCGAGATTGTGTTCCGTAATTTGGGGGAACACTAATTTAGAAAAGCCCTAATCCTAACCCTAACCCTAACCCTTTCCCAGTAATTTGTGAAGAGGGCAGAGGGATTTTGCTGACCCGCAGGAATAAGAACCATCGTAAAATTTTCACCAAAAAATTTAAAACAGAAAAAAAAAAAGGCAAAATAAAGTTTCTGGCCAGAAAGATCTCGGAAAACGAATTGCTTCTCAGTAGTTAGGGCTCTTTAGAAAGATCCCTAGAAAGAAAGAAAATAACAGGTATTAACATCAAAGCAACCTGCATATTGTCATGTTTTCGTAACAAAATCTGAAGAACCAAACCGATCTTTAAAGGTAAAGGACACAACAATAACAGTAACAGGTAAAACACATTCAAAAGACGTTCCACAGGGTTAAAACCAGGATGTTTTTGTTACTTTATATGTGGGATGTTTTTTCTAGTAAAAACATTTGAGAATTTTAAGTAAATACCACACCCATTTACAGACTTTCTGTTAAACATCGCTTTTAAGGAAAACTACTGCAGTATGATTGGCATGTTATCTCAAAGCCATTTTAAAAGAAAATCGATGAGCAACGCATAAAAATAACTTACTGATAACAAAGTTGAGTATAACGGATGTCTGTATAAGGTGGAAAGTACAATCAAACAACAAAACATCGTTTTGACAAACGACCTCTTTATCACGAATGGCGCAAATAAAAAGGTAGTCTATCTGATATACCGTTCCAGGCTTCTTTGCCTTACACCTACCTGGTCTATCGGCACCTGCCCAAAATCGAGTATGTCAAAACCGTAAAACACGGAGAATGCGCTGTAGCTATTACTACCATAACAATAGAATCAGTGCAACGAAAAGAGCTTATTTCGCACTATTAACCAATTAGCGTGAACTATTTATAACAGTCGAAGTTTAATATTTATAGTTTCCAGGCTTCCAAATTACCTACCTTTGGACGTCTGCCGGTAGACGAGGTGTAGGGTAAAAAAGCCCAAAACGGTTTATCGGATAGACTAATAAAAAAAATCGCTCCTTCAAGTTTCGAATACACTATGTTCCTAAGCTAACAATTATCTTCATTGAAGGGATCATTTGTCAGCTGTTTACGGGATAATATTTCATAATCTCAAGAATCTAAAATGCTTAAACTTAATAAAGGACGATATGAGTTTGAGGGCTTTGGGGGAAAACGGTCGTCTGGCGATGTCGATCCCGACTGAAGCTTAGGACACTCAAAATAGAAAGTAGCGAGGAAGAACAAATTTTCAACAGGATATAGACAAAACAATAGCTTAAGAATAGATTTAAATTTGATTGGTTGGTAAGAGACAGTCAAATCATCTAGAGATCGATTCAGGCCAAACTCACCAAGTCACGTATGTTTTAATACTGAAAATCGACAAACCAAAATTTGGGTCAGTGAGTAAAATAAAAACTTCCGAAACCATTAAGACGAAAAAATGTCTTATTGGCTTCTTTCCTAGGTTTGTTGAATGAAAAATTCAAAAATTTAAAAAAGATTTAGAGAGTCATCGATAAATTATTTGTACCCTCGCCAGACTTCAGACAACCGCAAAAATGTTTTCTTAACCATACAGAACACAAAGTCATGTGCCACGTTTTGTGAAAAACTGATAATATAGTTTTGTATATCCCTTCCAAGAATTCGTTTTCACGTTGTTACGACTATGGTCTGTTCCTGAGATTACCACAAAGTAACCAAAACATTCCTTGTGGTTGACACTCCCTCACGGATTGAAACAATTTTTCAAAATTTCGTTAGAGAAAGGGGTGACATGCTTGGCTATGTAAAGCAATTCTGTGTCGACTAGATCATCAAAATATTTTCTTGCTCCTTTAACACAGTTTGGTCTGTTCATGGAGTTATGTAACAAATACGAATCAAAACTCGCGGGTTTTTTTTTCTTTTGCGTAATAAAATTTTGTAATGTTTTCTTAGCAAATCAGAGCGTTTTCTTGAAGATCTCTATGAAAAGTTTTCACTTCTCATTATATTATATAACCTCGTCTAAGCCCAGACGAATCAACCCTCATTTAGGCCATACCAAGCACAGTTTGTCTCATCGTCTGTCCCTAATCTGATGGATTCTTTTTGTCTTGGTATGCACGACAAAAGATATTGTGGATCCAGGCCTTAAAATGGCCTAACCTTGTCCGGGAAAAACGGATTTTTGATGGTTGAGGAAATTTTACATCCTAGCCATCTTTTGTGATTTTCATCAAAATTTCATAAGGGTATACAAAACATTAATGGAATTTCGAAAGTAAACCAAACACTATATATATATCCAGAAGGATGAGCTAGCTGCCGAAAAAAATTCTAAAAAGGAATCTTCCAGTAGTGCAAGGAAAATTTGAAAAAGTCATATCTTGATCCCTGAGGTACGATTGTTTTTCTGCAAAAGTCCAGTACAAAATCAAAAACTGAAACTTTCCTTTTAGCACACTTTATTTTTCTCCAAGAATTTTCGGCGCAAACAACAACTGCAATAATAAAAAAATCCAGACAAGGAACGAAAAGAGCAACCCTCCAAAAATGATAATTTCAAAAAATATTTAGAAAAATATTTCATGCTTTCAAGAGAAGGTAAATCCACTTACTTGATTTCTTCTAAGAATTTCTCCAGTTCTAACGGTTGTGCATTGGAATATCTGAAAGTGAGAGACAAACATAAGGTTACAGAAAGTAAAGAGAGCATGCAACTTAAACAACTTATTATCCTTGCGAATGCACGTCCAAGTGGTTAAATGCGCAAACCTTTCAATGATCCCGCGGTCTATAGCTATTGTTCGTAAAAGTTGTCAATCACTGCTTCTCTGTACGGTGTCCTGTAGGTATTTCCAGGAATGCAGACCCTCTTAATTAAATATTTTGCTATCCATAGAATACTCAGGTATGAGACGACCTTTTAAATTTTCATTTCTTTAGATGTGGCGTTCATACTGCTTGGACTTGTTGTAAGCACAAGCGCAGACTTAATAAACTGTTAATAATTCAACAAACTAAAATTGCATTATATATACTCTTAATTTTGACTTTAGGATGTTAACCCTTTAAGTGTTAATATCTAAAAGTAACTGGGAAAGAGTGACCGATATTTCTTACAGTCCGGTCTGGACACCCGGGTATGAGAACTAGGAGCTTAGTGAACCATGCGCCAGAAAGCGGCGGTCCCATGGTCAGAAAATTGACGATGTCCAAAGTTTCTTATAATTTGGGGATACAGTACACTCCCGATAACTCGAACCTCCAAGGGACCAATGAAAACTGTTCGACTTAGCGAATGTTCGAGTTATCGAGGGGCTTTTAATAAGAGGAACTGCGTCAAGGGACCGATCAAATGAGTTCGAGTTAACGAAAGTTCGAGTTATCGAGGGTTCGAGTTATCGGGATTCTACCGTATTTCGAAAGTTGTCTAGAATACTAGAAATCTACAGAGTTCATACTTTAATTCATGAAAGTGAAAGTGAAAAATCTCGGTTACTATAAATAAATGCTGAACAAGCGTTTCGATCTTGTCACACCAACTACCCAATGCTGACTCCAAAAAGTCAGGTAACAGTTTATCTAATGTGCAATTTGTGAATCTCAAATTAAATCACCTTATCGATATTTTTCTCAAATCACATTGTGTGAGTCACGTCTTATTGGAAAAGGACAAAGGTCAGAAAAAAATCGCAATGGGATTAATAGGAGTGTGACATCTATGTAAATACAATTTTCCTCTTTTTTAATTATGCAAAATAAAAGCATCTTGCGTAATTTTTGCAAACGGGTTATTCTGAAGCCTGAGATATTAGCATCATAAGACATAAAGAATT
Organism: Darlingtonia californica; assembly: GCA_032270445.1. Classification (NCBI taxonomy): domain Eukaryota; kingdom Viridiplantae; phylum Streptophyta; class Magnoliopsida; order Ericales; family Sarraceniaceae; genus Darlingtonia; species Darlingtonia californica. Next base: position 10,801 of record JAUBWS010136516.1, read on the forward strand.
TAATTGCATTTAAATGAATTAATAGACGTCCCGTGAAGACTTTAGTCTCAAGGGAAAAAATAGTGAAATAAATTTCATGTAAAAGAAAGAAAAATATATCCAGCAAAGGGATATTTTAAGCGTGTGAAACCGGAAATGAATTGTGTGTCCGTGGCCAAGGAGTTTAGGTGCTGGGATTTGAAATCAAGGGTCGCGAGTTCGAAGACGTCACGAGGCTCGATACACGCTTTATATCATAAGTAACCCTTTTTGTCAACTCAACCTCGGTGTTGCTTAGAATTTAGTTGTTCTCAAACTCGAATGTTGCTTAGATTTTGCTCACTCAAAAATCGTTTCTTGGCGTTTTTTAGCACCAAACCTTGTTATCGTGGACCCAATTTTTGCTTAGTTTATGCGCAAGACTGCTATTAATATTTCTTCTGTTAATTTTGAGGTAGCTTCATAAACTGATTTGTTCTAATTTTTTTTCTATATTAATTTCTTTCTTCTTCATACAACTGAGGCGAAGGGTTTTGCTAAACTGTTGCTTAAAAATCTGCCTTTTTTATCCTAGTGTTGCTTATAAAAATAAAAGCGTATAGTTCGTGAAGAACGAAAGGAGCTGCGTAAAAAAACCAACCAAAAGTCAACTTTACAAAGGCTTTGGTTTATTAAAGGTTTAAATGCATGACAAATTTCATTCCTTCGCCAACAGTCGATACCATTTTCCAGCGAGTTTATTGGGCTGCAGAATACTTTATTGTAAAATGTTTACAGTTGCCCAATACCTAAGGCTCTGAGATTGCGAAATTCTTTATATGCCTTCAAGAGAAGAGGTCTGGTGTTCTAGGTGTCGGCGATGAAAACTTAATCAATTTTTACAGTAACCTTCCAGGCAAATACCAGGAAAGAAAAACCCTAGATCGAGAATAGCAATGAGCTTTTCCAGAAAAAAAACTTTATACCCTATGTTGAGGATATCAGACGTCCAGGAGGTGCTCACTGTTACAGATTGATGACGTCTAGGGGGTGATGCTTTGCTAAAAAGCGGATTTCCAGGGGGTCTCACCTGTAAAAGTTGACAAAAGAGTGGATGTTCAGGGGGTCTCAAAGCGAAAATAGGACAAATCCAGGGAGTCGAGTTTCTATTTTTGGACATCCAGGGGGTCATGATATTTTTCATGTAAGTCAATATCCTCAACACAGGGGGAACAATTTTTTCTGGAAAAGCTCAATATTGTGGTGGACAAAATACGAATCCTGATATTAGTTCTTCATAGTTTCTGGCATGTCATTGTTTAAAAGTTGTCCGCTTTATAACGTGTCCGATTTGTATGAGCTACTACTATTGTGTAAAGGGATTATGTATGATGTCAGCTATGCCTATCTAATACATGTGATTTTTTGGAATGTTAGCGAAACCAGTTAAACTTGACTTTCCAGTCAGCTATATAATAGATAAGTTTAAGATTTGATTACATATAATAAAATGGAATTTAGCGATGAATCACTAATAATTATTTTATTAATTTTATTTGTGACGCCCTCCAAATTTGCCTATAAAGCACTTTCGATAAATTTCTATGAAAATGGTTCTGTTCTTTGTAATACCAAGGACTTATCTCATATGTTTAACCACAAGAGCCAATGACAACTATATTTGTCATAGAATTTTAATTTTTTTTTACGGTCTTGAGATCCTGGATAGTGACTTCCGCGACCCATGCACCAGGGAGTGGTCCCAAAGATTCCCAAAATGTTGAAAATTTCCAGCACAGAAGTGGTTAAAGAAAAGCTAACGATAGAGTTGTAGCTTATAGATGTGCGAAAAATGGCGATCACTGTTTATTCCATACGGCTGCCTACAATTAACCTTTAAAAAATATTTTTTTGACACACCCGTTGACAAAAAAAAAACATTATACCATTTCAGTTGGCAAAATCGTTAAAAAAACCCATGTTGAGGAGTGTTTCTATTTAAACGGCATACAGGAAGCGTGCAGTTTAAAAAGAAAAACACTCTTCCACATAGGGCTTTTAAGAATTTGATCCACTGTGATATTTAAAAAATACCGCGAAACAAACCTAGGGCCAATGCTAGGATGGGATGTGGTATTAAAATAAAAAATTCTCTACTTTTTCATTTGTAAAGAACATAAAGAGTATTTTCCGAAAGCGACCTCCAACCGGCAACAAACACTTTAAATCAACGTTATAAGATATGCCGGTCGGATTGCAAGAGAGCATATTTGAGAGAAATCATATGGGGATGTTCATTGATAAAAACTAACAATATCTTGTGTATGAATGCGCTGCTAATCGAAAAGAAAACAGCAGACGCATATCCGTGTCAGATGCCCCTCAAAACAACGGCCACATATCAGCGGTCACAAAATTTTTCATCAAAAAATATCAGAATAGAATTTTGAATTTTCGAAAAAATAGTTTAAAACTAAGCGAATCGCAGTGCTAATGATATTCTAAAGGAGCAAGAAACCTCGCCTGCTTATCAATGGCATCGTATCGAGTTAGCTTTCACTTCACATTCTGGCCAAATGACTTAGCTACTGTAATAAATGCTCGAATGCCTAAATTTCGAGAAGGTACCAGTAGATGGATTTCGGCACAATCTCGCCGTCAGAGTTAGTATGACCCTGCTGACCGTGTTGATGCAACATTAAAAGGGGGAATTCCACTTTGATTGCATTCTCAACAAAGTTCAAATTCATGGTTCGGACCAGTGGGTCAGTTGGTAGAGCGATAGCACTAGAACTGCTAGGTCGAAGCTTTGGGCCTAAGAGGTCCTCTCAGGCGGCTTATCAATGGTATTATTTGAAGCTGGATTTCACCTCACATAATTTGGATCAGTACTATTTTTATCTACGGCTCGAGGAATCTATTTCGTTTTCTTTTATTGTTGCGGAGCATGCATCATTATTCACAGTTATAGATGCAGAAACCTCAAAAATTGCCTAGCAAAGATGTGTGGTATTCTGGTGTTTTTTCAAGACAGCCGTGAATTGACTTATTCTTTGTTGTTCTATATAAGAAAGTTTGTCGTCGGGAAAGCTTTAGACAAGAACATTTAGTGAAAAAGATATACCTTGCAAAGTTGGTATTCCCAGTTTATACTCCTCAAAACTGTCTCTCATCAGATATCTAACTTTGCACGAATCTGCTATCTGACCACCCAGAAGATTAAAATTTTTTTTTCCTTTATATATTTATAATTCTCATGAATAGATTCGAATTTAATTTCGTTCCATATATACCCTCCGATCTCTTATCATTGGCTTTTTAACTCAAAACAACCATATTTACAAAGGAAAATCAAAACAAATAAAGAAACAGCCCTCCCTCCCTATCCACTTTCCAATTCAAACCATTTAAAAAATGTTTGTATGTTATTCCTCCTTCCCGCAAATTCTCTTTTTTTTCCCGAAACTCTGCGTGCAAACATCTGCTAATTGAAACAGAAAAGTGGAACGTTTAGGTAAAGATGAATTAAATCACATATACGATGGAGAATAAACACACAATAAATTAATTTTGTAACACCCTCCGAAATCATCCCGCAAAACAATGAAAACTGGTCCGTCAGACCGATATCAAAACAAAAGCGAAAGATGGTCTGTTGGACTCTATGGACCTAAATCTATAAAGAAAGACCTAAATCACAAAGAAACTTTCTTGTGAACAAGAGAAAAAACGTTATTTGCCTCGAAACTCAAAAGACACCTGCCAACAAATTTTCCTTGCTTTTCAAAAACGTCAGAGGAACAAACGGTGAGATCGTCAGTTACCCTGCTGTGTATTTAGGGACACAACAGTGGGATGGGACAAACTGTCGCTATCTTAATATTATTGAATATATTCAGTTCATTGGGGTTGGTTATAATAATCTCTATATATTGGACATCGTTCGCCAATATAAAACAAAGATAACCAGAAAATGCTATTTAATAAGACGTCTGACCTTCTCAGAAACACCAACTGAGATGCAAGCAAAAGGAAATGATTGCAAATATTCACTACCGTGGGCCTCCTTGACCCACTTTACACTAGATCATGACATAGTTAATTGCTAGAGCTCATGATAGATATATGGTCTCGGTTAAAAAAAAGTTGGTGCTTTTATTCGCGCAAGTAGCAGCCATATTTAGGCATGCACAGCAAACGAATGTGAAGCGACTAACTATTTCTGGTCCTCACTTTCATACGACCACACACGCCCCCATACAGACCGTTCACCATATAAATTCGGGGTCAGAGTTAGGGTTACATTATCTAAGGTTCTGCCGGGGTAGTTACTATCCATTAGTCCTAGTGTGAGTCTGTTGTCTTGAAAACCTCATTAAATCGAGGCAGTCCCAGCGGGCAAAATCGTGAAAAAACCCATGCGGAGGAGCTTTTTTTTTTTAAACGGCACGCAGCTTGCGTATTCACATAGGGTTTTTACTTATGTTATGGTTATACAAAACAATATATACCGTAGGTTTACGTTCAGTTAACGCATTTATCACGCATTTAATTAATACAGTAGCGCATCTTGGGCATAAATAATCTATAAAGTTTGAAGTAAATCAATGTAAGGAAAGGAAAGGAAAATTAAAATTTCAGCTCTAGGATAAGATAGTTGTATGCAAGTGAAACCAAGACAAAATGTGAGGACTGAACATAGCCTGATACGGCCTTACATAACTTACGTACTTGAATTGTATATTTTCTCGTCCTTCACCAGAAAAGATAATTTCTGCCATCACTCGGTCACGGTCCTGCTCATCAACTTCATCCACTTGCTTCGCTATTATGGAGAAAAAGAGAATACTTGATATTCCTGCTGATATTTCCCAAAGAAACAGTACCCGATCCAAAAAGGTATTAATCTGAATACCCCGTTTTCAGAACCCAGTTTATGTATGTGTGTACAGATTTCTTAATCATGTTTGGTATGTCAAAACAGAGACATTTTGGAGATTATTTGAGTATAATAATAAGTCAGCTGAACTTCTGATATCTCCCTATAATGGATTTCCATGAACACATAAGTGATATTTTCAGTTTTCCAAAAGGTTCAGGGTTGATCATTTAGTGTTAGGCACTCTTAGCGTTAATGATGATAATATTTGACATACATCCTCCGAAGATAATCATGACCAATGTGAGTTTATTTGTAATCATTTTGGATACCGTAGTTATGAACAAGGAAATTTACAATTTTCTTTCCTACGGCTAACCTCGAACAAAAAGAATGACTGAGTATCGTTTTTCGACTATTATGTCACGACTATATCATACTGGGCATTTTCATACAGGGATGTATTAGGTTTTGGAAAGATAGTTTCTGATTTTCCTTGCTCTTTATTCTAACTAAAAGATTTGTCTTTTTTTTCCTGATTTTTACCATTTTTCTAATTTCAGCCTAATTACAATAATCCTCTATGTCAAACTTGAACTTTTATGAATTTTACGAAAAGAAGTATTTTTAGTTATTAAAATTACCTGGATCAGACTCCGCGTCTTCCGAAATTTTCAAATTCTCCATCACTCAATTTCTGTTACTTTTTTAATATTTCCAACAAAATAAAATACATCTAGCATAAAATAATTTGTTCGCTAATCGTAACTTCACTCAGGCCTTTCTTACGTGAACATAGCACAGAATTGCCAACTCCTTATGCTCTTTCCTATAAACTAATACTTTTTATTCTAAACTCAGCTGAATAAGTACAAAATACCATTGGAAAGTGTCGAAAGCAACACCTGTTTTGAATCCTTCTATTTAGAGGTGTTACGGCTCACGTCACTTCGACATAATGGGAAAAAGAACAATTCATCTTTTCGGTAGGTTGACATCAGCTTATTGAGTTTATAACATTAAGGATGTTTTGAAGCCAAAATGGCTGAATCAAAGCCTATTCAGGCTCAAAGCATTATGTTCAGGACACTCCAATTTTGTGTAGGAAAGCCTGTGAAATAACATTGAATAATCAAAACAAATATTTCTAGATGCCTCGATCTTCCAAACATACTTTAAAGACTTTTCTACTGAAAACTTCAGTGGTTCTGAATTTATGAAAAGATAAAACGAGCACAATGTTGCTACAGAAAAGAACTCATGAAAGATGGATGCAAAAATGCAACACCTCGAAAACATCTTCTCCATATAATCGGAGGCGTAATAAAAGAGAAAAACATTTGTACGAAAACAACATTTTTCATTAATTTTGACGTCAAATCTCAGTTGGGGAGGGCTATAAAGACATTTCAAAGCAGTTAAAAAGAATATTGAATTAGGAATAGTGTATTTACGTCAGAATTTTCTTTCCACCTACTAACAATCCTTTACATTCGCGCTTTAGGTCACTAGTATTTTTCGCTCTTATAAAAAACGATCTCATTGCAATGCCACGGACTACCTTATATTTACCTTCTCGTATTAAGAACAGTTTGAAGAGACCACACCAAAACAGGCTTTGATTGAAGTATTTTGACTTTTAGGACTTGTGCTTTTTGAGGGGTTCAGCGCAAGGTGCAATTATGAGATAATTTTCAATTTCAGACTCTTTAAAAGCTTACTCTTTTTTTTTTCAACTGATAGAAGTAAATCTCAAAATTAAACCATAATGTTTTAAAGCTTTAATTCGTATAATATTTTATTTGTTCATTTATTTTTTTTCCGATTTATTTAACGTTGGTCTTGCATAGTGATTAAAAATACTAATTTATACCAACTAATAACTTCCCATGTGAGCATGGACGCTTCATAGGGGAAAGCGCTTAAAATTACTTTTCAGTCTGGGTGGATGCTTAATTGCTTGGGCAAAAAAAAAGGGCACGATTTTTTATGGCCGATAAGGTAGACGCTTTGGGTGACCTATGCCCGCACCTTATGATTGAGGACGTGACGCTTAACCGTCCTATTTACCTTATATCCTGACAAAACTGGCACCTTTGTAGGGGTGCTGCTTGGTTATAAGTGCCCTTTTACTTCTGAAAAATGCCCTTTTTCTGTTAACAGACGCAGCCTTTATTTTCTAAAATAGGACCTGCTTGCATAAAATTCAAAGTTACATAAACTCAAAACTATGCGTCCGGGATGGGCAAAGCGGAATTTTCATGTGGATATTTCCTTATGGTGGAATATAAATAAATTGAGATTTTAAAATTTTATTAATTTCAGCGCGTACGAAGAGAGAATAACAAATTTTTAAATATCAATTCGACAGCTTCCTATTTACATTATTTATGAGGAACTTCCATGTTTCTCATCCATTATTCATTTTTCTTCATGAAAATATTTTGCCTAAAGACTATTGTTTTTCTTTCCAATGTCCCAAATTTATGTTTTCACCAATCCCATCCTATCGATAAAAACCTTAACTTCTTTCGAAAGGACATTCATTGCCATGTAATTTATTAAGTAGACTCTCCACATTATCTCGATACTTCACTTGGTTCCTTCAATTAAGGTTAAACTCAACGTGGATTTTTGAATTTTTTTACGGTCCTGGACCCCTGGGTAGAGACCTAGGAGCTCCGCGACCCATGCACCAGGGAGAGCTCCCCAGTCAAGAAATAGACTCCAAAGATTTGCAAAATTTCCGGCACAGAAAGGGTTAAGGCTTAAATACTCTCTGTAATTCGAACTCTACTCCGAACGATTTCTGTCCCCTTGCGCGTTCGAATTATAGAGTCTATTACACAATGAAAAGAAGTTTTTCTAGATTTAAATTTACAACCGTACATCAAGAGAGAGAGAGACTGTAAATAAGCAAGTATACGAAATTAAATTTGAAAAGGGCTCAGAGATCAATAGTCCTTTCAGATTTCAGATCTCTTGAAGCGGGAGGAATATTTCAATCTCAGCCTGTAGGTTTCGTCAGTGTCAACGTTGGGGTATATGTAATAGGCGTAAGGTGGAATCTTACCGGAATCAGCATCAACAGCAGCATGTCCGGCAAGAATCTTCAGTGAATAAACCTGGTATATGGAGAGAAAAAAATCATAATGTCAGGCCCTTTTTTAGAAGAAAACTTATTTTTCTCAAATGAAAAGTGTCATTTTATCTAAAACTTTTAAAACTGGCACCTACGTAGGGGTGCTGCTTAGTTATAAGTGCCCTTTTTTCTGTTAACGGACGCTGCCTTTATTTTCTAAAATAGAGCCTGTATGTTCACAAAAGACATTTCAAATTTGAGGTTGTAAACGATCGACGAACTCTAAGGTAGCCAAATTAGAAACTGGTTTGTAGCTTTGCATCTAGACCTTAGCGATCAGGGGGTGTTATGCATATATTTGGTTTGGCAATACAAAAAAATGAGATAACCTCAAACGAATAATCTATGTGGCTTAATAACTTGAGAGATATTTTCCCAGGTAGTCTTGGTTCGGGTGAATGAAAAATAGGCTTAACCGCAGGTGATCCATGGTGAGAAAGACCATATGTACAATGAACTCCTTGGAACATCCAGTAAATTGCTTCTGGTTTTGAGAGTAGATTTTGTCAACGGTTCGATTCCAAATGTAGGATAAAATATACATGCTCAAACATCTGGTATAGACGTCGGATTGCATATTGTCAGTGGTAAAAACATTTTAGATCATTTAGTGTAATAAACAGAAATATTTTCCTATAGTAGAAAAATTTCTAATCCAATTCTCTTTTCCATATTTGCGTTATGGGAATAATAAGTAATAAATCTTAATATCAACCAACCAAATTACCCCTGAATTAGGGATAATTCAGAGTTTATTTGGTGAAGTCAGTTTTTGGCAGAAAGAACAAAATTTACCAGAATTTATTTAAATGGATCCCTGGATTCCGAATTACAAAAAATGGTCTAAAATTGTATAGCAAAATAACATGAAATTCATTCAAATTGAGATATTCAAATTGAGGGTGAATTGAATTTTTGTAAGAAGAACACATTTTTTGGAATTTAAATACATTGATTGCGGAAATTCGTCACTGATTCTATAATATCCTTTTGGGATCAGAGAAGTATGGTTCATAACCCTAAGACGGTTTCCACTTACTTGGATCAGGCCGGATCGGAACGGGTCGGATCTTGAGTCCGGGTCGGATCTTGAATCCGGTCCGTTCGAGTTGAAAATTGACTTCCACCCATCCGTACGGGTTGTTTAAACATAAACATACATGACTGTCACACATGATAAAACGCTCATATTTCATTGGTTTAAAAGTGATCCGATCCAGCTGATCCAGAAAAATTTGAAAGTTTTTCAACTTTTTCTCGCCTCGGATCGGATCCTTCCAGATCACAATATGAATACATTCTACGCATGTGCGGATCAAAAACCCGATCAAATCCGTTCCTATCCGGCCTGATCCAACTAAATGGAAATCCAGCTTAACACAATGTCCTAAATGTAGACTAGTTCCACAGGCAGTGATGAGGAATTCTTACCTCTAACATCACAGGATGCACGAGCAGGCTTCTGACAGTCGGTCGCATTTCAGGTTGATTTTGTAAACACTTCCGAATGAAATCCTAAAAAAGAGAAAAAGCAGCATTTCATAAACAAAAACGTCATTCAATGACGGTATGCAACGGTAAAATTCACTGCATACTCTTTTATAGGGAAACTGCGTCTAACTATTGCTGCCTCCTTTTTCTTTTTTTTCAAATAGAAGATTAGATTGATCTAGGAGACTTTAAACAAGAGACAACGGCGGAGTTCTGATTCGTTAAGACACCTTTTTACCTCCACAAGACACCCTTTGGTCTATCCACAAACGCTGCCTACATTTCTAAAAAAGGCCTGGCACTCAATTACAAGGACTGGTTTTCTGGTTTTCTCAATCGGTAAAGCAGCACCCTGAGACAAGAAAAAAATTAGGTTCGACCTCTGCCCACTACACCTAGAAAAGAATGAGTAGCGCACTACTTTAAAAAGCCCTATCAACGGAGATAGGACATGAACATGACGGTTGAAAATTTGTCATTTTGGAGCGCTGACGTCAGCAAAAGTACTTAAAACGTCAAGTTTCAGACCTTTCAAACCTTTACAATAAATCGGCAACCAATAATAGAAACATAACAAACAATACCATTTTTTCATCTACCCTTCGAGACTCACCTCCTGGTATAAATATCTTTTATATTTGATCACTTTATGATTCTTTCGTTTCATAGGGTCCCCCATTTGGTCTCTTAATTTGGCGTTTCTATGACAATTACAAGCTATGGCCACTTGGTTGGCCTGGCAACCCCATGGATTTATGAATGCCATATCTCAAAGTACTTAAAAATCCTAGTGAAAGTTTTTCTAGTGAAAGGTATATGCTTGGACTATCAAAATTTCAAAATGACGCTAAATTTAATTTAATCCGTTGTTTATACGTTCTGATCAAACTTAAAGGTGTCAAGAATAAACGTTTTCAGGAGGTTTTTAATTACACAAATTAATATTCAATAACAACGATAATATAAAGCAGATCAAACAGAATAACAAAAATACCACAAACCCTTTGCATGGGATCTTCAAGACTTTCGATAGCTTTTTGTATCATTTCCGGTGTTACATATTCTTCAGCCCATTGCAACGTTGCCATCTTTAGTGAAAGAAAATAAATCTTCTTCATAAGGCGTACGTACCCTATTTTCTAATTGGGGGAGGGGGATTGGAGATTCCTGGAAAGTAGCAGGATTGGGGGGATCAAGATAATGTCTTGAAAATGGGGGAACTAAAGAATGGGGGGGGGGGGGGGTGGGTTCAATTAAGAATGAGGGAAGACATATTGTTTCTATGTTCCTTTAATTTTTGCTGTTCATTCTTGAAGTAGAAATTACTGACAGTTTCTAATTTTGGAATTATACTACCGGGTGAGTCACAAAAAAGTTAAAATCTTTGGGCATATAT
>JAUBWS010136627.1:0-21648 GCA_032270445.1 Darlingtonia californica
TTTCGCTGTTGAAGGTCAAAATAAATTAATGGTTTTTAGTTTCTCTTTACATAAATTTTACGATAAATCTATATACATCATTATTTATGAAACTGTTTGGAATATTTGTACACATTCTCATTCTATTCTTCTTATTTATTTTTGATCACAGGTGCATACAGTTCTGCTACACCTTGATCTTGACTGATAGGGCAACTGTAGTAATAATCCTCGTTTGTAGGAGGTTTTTCTTCCATTCTTTTCATGTTGTTTTGTATCGTTGTTGGTGGTAGATTTGGTCTCGGCTTAATATTTGGTCTTGGTTTAACTTTCGGTTTAGCATTTGGTACGGCTAATGCGGTATCAAAACTGCCATTTGGTTCATAATAATCTTCAAGTTCTTTATATTCTCCTTCTTGTTCCGGTTCGGCATATTCCGCTTCATTTTCAAGTTCGTCGTACTCAGGATCATTTTCAAGTTCGTTGTAGTCCGGATCATTTTCAAGTTCGTTGTAGTCCGGATTATTTTCAAGTTCGTTCTTTCGTTGAGAGTCTTCATATAAGCCTGGGTCTTTGTCAAGTTCTTTGTAGACAGGTTGTTCTTTCTCTAAATCAGCATAGATGTCCTTTTTATAAGGTGTATCTAATGAATGATAGTTGTCGTTGTTGATTTGGAGTGCTTGGCAATCTTCAGTTGAATAAATGTCAATTCTAAGAGGGTTTTCATTTCGGTCGGTTTTTCCGGACTTTGAAATCTGGGGTGCAGAATATTCATTATCGGTCGCTCCAACACTCTGAAATACAAATTCAAAACATTTGGTTTGAAGAGATTTCTAACCATTTAAAAAAACCAAGTTAGAAGAATTGAAATGCAACCAAATATTTATACTAATGATAATAATATTTATTTTGGACGGTTGAACTAGGTCCGAATTTCAAATTAATCGAAAAGTAAATAAATACTCACCTTTCGTTCTCTACTTTTACGTCCCCTAATAAAGATATGAAATAATTTTCAGTTCAGGGATGGAAATTTTGATTACATGAATTTGAATGATACTCTCCAAACCTTAGAGAGTAGCAGAATTTAAATATAAATTAAATAATGTTAAATGGGAAAATTTATTCCGCGGTAGGATTATAATTATTAATTATAATTATTAATTATAAATAATATTTCTTGTGAGAAATTAAATACAACGAACCTCCTTTTACGACATGCAATGATTATGATGCTCGTAATTGCCAAAACAATGATGAACGCTGTAACGGCGATCCCAACTATCAGTGGTAAAGAAGTGTCGTCAGCATTGGTTTGTTTATTAAGCAATGTATCATTTGATGATGTTGTTGAAGTTGTATCAATCGTTGCTGTTATCGTAGATATTTTTGTTGTTGTTGTGGTTGTCGGATCAGTTGTTGGCGCTGTCGTCATCTTCGTAGTTGTAGTTCTTGCTGTTGTTGTTGTTGACGATTTCTCAGTTGTCGTATAAGATGGTATAAATGGTAATGGTAGGGTCCATTGATAAGGATCTAGTGTCATATAGAATGTTTTGCTCTATATGTTACTGTTAATTACTGTTTATCGTGGTTGAACAACCTGTGCTTAGATTGAGTGAGTGTTACAAAATTAAGATTAAGCCCATCATCAAAGCTCAGTGACTCTCGGTATATCATGACTTGAATATTAAGTGCTCGTATGTGGAACTTTCGGTGCTTACCATTAAGGCCAGACAGGCAAGCAGTTGCTACATGACACCATGTGTAGTTACTGAATTTAAGAGCAAACCGACATACACCACCACCCCCATCAGTTACTACACTGTGTAGTAACTGTTTTTGACCCAAAAAAATGCAGATACCACCCTAAAAAACCTAATTTGCAGTCTTCTCATCTTCTCTCTTGTTTATGTTGAGGAGCGCAATTCGCGCCAATGTTTTTCTTAGTATTAAATACGTCAATATCGGTAGATTTATTGCATAAATTATATCATGAGTTATTTAACTTTACACAAAAAAGAAATGCCGCTACAACAGCTATCTTATTTTGAAACTGGAAATATAAACGTTCGTTCCTTCAATCTTAAAATCGAGGAGCGCTCCTCAGAATGAGAAGACTGAATTTGCAGTATTTACAGTGTATCAACACAATGTGACAACCCACCCCAGGGTTAAACATGATTTTTGTAACATTATCTTATGGAATTTTCGATCAAAATTGGAATAAAACTTTTTATTATGTTTACATCTTTTCACATAAATAATCTTTTGTTCTAAGAATATATTTTTATTTATTTCACTCAATTAAGTTTTAAACTGTTTCACAACAACAATAGAACTACACAAATATACGCAGGAAATAGTGAAAATTATGACATTTACTACACTAAATAGTAATTGTTACTCGAAAATTTTTCTGCAGGTACCACCCTTAATACACTTACTACACCAGTGTAGTAACTGATTTGGTGAAAAAGTGGACCCCCCCACCACCATGGTAGTAAGTGTCATGGTGTCTTGTAGTAACTGCTTGCCCCCCCCCCCTGATGTAGGTAAAAAATAAACAACAAATGTGACAGTCTATGGGAAAAGGGGACTCGAATTTTTTACCCCGATCATATTTCGCCTGCTGCAAAATCACCAAAAAATGTATGTAGAGGAGGTAATTTCTATTTAAGCGACACGCAATTTGCGTTCCATAAACCGTCAGGAATAGAGATTAGAGTACGTGTAGGAAAAAAAATTTCAAAATGAATTTCTTACATCTTGGTCGTATTCATATACGATGACGGATTCATTGAATTCACTTTTGGTTAATCAATCAAAGAGCTTATTTCGAATTAACCCTTAGAGCGCGGATAACGTAAATATACGCTCTATGCCTCCTGATTTCTTGAAAATCGCCCCGATTAACCTATATACTTTCTGAAAGACCATAAAATAAGCCTTGCTCCCATACCAAAGTTAACTAGTTTCCCATTTTCCAGTTTTTTGAATTTGACAAATGATAAAAAAAATCCCTGGAAATTTTGACCATTTTCAAAAAGTTGAGATGTGAGGCCATTTAACGTAATTTCGTTTCCAAGAGACTAGCACTGTAATCGCAAAAGGAAAAAAACTCTTGGTAACCATTTCTACCACTCACGTAAGTTCTCAGTATTTCCTTTCAATAATATTCATAACCTTATGGTTAATAAGAAAATCAAAAGACGTCACAGAATAATATCGAAGAACATTGTTACGCACCAAATTAGGTAGGAGACTGTAACATTTGAACGTTAAATCAAACAGCCATTCAGAAGACTGAGCTTCTAATGTAAATGGATAATATATGAGACATGTCAATTTAAAATTCAAGGCTTATTGGTTTCAAACTCAGTAGTAACCAATAAACTTACACTGTCTATTCCCAGGAGTTTTTATGATTATGCATTCTTTTTCGTCAGAGTCAGGACATTGGAAATCTAGTTTTATAAGTAAACCATTAAGTTCATGAAGGTCCTATAATAAAAGTGAAATAATTAAATTATATCAATTTTAAGTTTTTTCTGTATTAATTGAGGTATTTCTTACCACTTCGTTCTTGTGAAGAAAGATGTTATTGTTGACAATATCTTGACTGGACGAATCATCCCAGAATTGTTTATTTGTATGTTCTTTTGTATTTCGAACATATACTTCGAACAAAGATTTTGCGTCCATTGGATAACATGGTAGGATTATTTTCTTACCTTGACCGTTAGATTGACAACCTGAAAAGGCGAAACAAATTGTTAATTTGTCTAGTCGTTCCCGATTCGTGAAATTTTTCGGACGATGCTTTTATAAGGTTCTGATGAATTCGCATTTTATTATATTTTGAATTGATTTGCTGGTTTACGTTGTAACAAAAATACTTTCATGTCCTAAAGTCGTATGTTCTTACCGATTTTCTCATACACTGCGTCGAAAGAGAGGTGGAAAAACTCGAAATAAGCAAGGTCATACAGTTATCAGATTACATAACCAAAAAGAATGTTTATTAATAATATTTTGATGATTGAATTCTTCATAATTTAGTTTTACTTTTTCTTACATATATTAAAGAACGATTCAACGTTGGATTGAAGTCCTGAATCGGCTTACCATGTGATCTCGAAATTGTCGCGATATTTGAACATAAGATTTTCTCTGTCGCACCATAGAATGTCGTGTGAGTCGATTTACAAGTGCAGTATCCAATAGTAGGAGAATTTGAGTGTGATCTTTGACCACACGGTAACTTTCCATAAATATCACCTCCTCCTCCTGCATGTAGTCTAATGACATTGATTGTAGATCCCTCAACAAAAACATTAATAAACAAAAATAGTAAACTTCTCACATCAAACATGATGATCTCAAATACAAACTCATTACAGAGTTTTAATGTTTGACTTATCCTTTTGGCCATATACTTAATAAACAATTTTCAGAAGACAATAGAATGTAAATTTCCTTCATTATAATTACGTGGTTTCTAGGTGATTAACAGTCAAACTTGTTATGGCTTATGCTTCTGTTCAATGTCCCTGTTTTTGTTAGTTATTATGTTAAAGGAAGTCGTCATTTTAATTGTCAGCATATTTGGCAGTTTTCATTTTTATATTATTGTCAAGTCTTGTATTATGCAATGAAACTGTGATTTCTAGTTTCGCACAATGGTGGGCTTGCGAAAATTTCAGAAGGCTTCACGAGGATTAACTTAATTAATGTTAATTGATCCAAACTGAACGTAATTTTCATGGAAAGAATTCATATTTAATGATGAACTGGAAAGTGAATATATTTTTGTGTCAGTTTCAGTCATTTTCGTCATTCGTGAAGCTATACTTGAGTAAAGATGAAGATCACAAACGCCAAGTATTTCCCCAGCAAGTACCTCTTCACACCCCTGAATTCCTTTTTCTTTAGAGAAAAAGCTGATTTTCCATAGAACTAGTGAAGACCTAGATTGATGGGGGATGTTTTTTTTGTAAAATATGAAACTTCTTTGGAGAAAAAAGCTGATCCCTAATAGAAATAGTGAAGTCAGATCATTCTTGTGATTGTGTTTTAAAGTATATTTCTTTTTCGTAAACATTGAAAACCTTCATTGAAAAAGATGTCATCATTGTAAAATTGAGACCCTGAACCAATGATCCGATCAGTAAACGACTTAGGATTTTTATATACTATTTTATTATTTTACCAACAATATATCTTTCTACATAAAAGTTTTACAAAGAAAATTGTATTGACCCATAAAATGATCTGTAATATAGTTATATAAGAAACTGCAATGATAATGGCAAAAAAATTCTCCTTTAAAGGCTTTTTTATATTCATATTTATTTTTTTATTCATTAAAATCATCACCAAAAGTGATAAATAGTAAATCTTTTATCGTTAGCAAATTTTAATGTAGGAAAATTGAATCTTATTGCATATCATAGGCAAAGAAGATCTGTAAAAAATCTTTCGTCCCTGTACAGGGTTTATTATCAGAGATTCATACTTTGTTCTTATCTTACTTATGTTTAACAACCACTGCGTACTCGTCAGTTACCTCATTATTGTCAACCTTTGTAATAGGAGCACTATAGTAAGTGTCATCATTGACAGCAGGTGCTTCATACACACCATCATTATCGAAGTCAATCCTTATTTCTTCCTCATTAATACCATGTTTGACTGCTTGTGACGAAGTAGATTTTGTTTTAATGCTTGGTTTTGGTTTAGTAATAGGTTTGGGTTTAGTAATAGGTTTAGACTGTGTGCTTGATTTGTTGTCTGACATGGTTGACAGTGGTTCTGGACTAATATTGAGGTATGAGTCATCAGGCATGCTGTACTCAGAATTTTCTGGCATACTATATCCTGTATCATTGTCGATGACTTTGTATTTCGGATCAGTTTTTACCGGCAAACTGCCATTCCATGGCGTGCTGTACTCTGAATCTTCTTCAAGGACTTTATATTCTGGATCATCCTTCACTGGTATACTGTATGTTGAATCTCTGCCAAGTGCGTTTCGTTCCGGCCTATCACTCGTCGACATATTTCGTTCATATCCCGTTTCATTTCCCCCTTCTTTCCCAACATGTTTATAATTCGATTTATCAAGTTCCTCGTAGGTATCGACTTCATTGCGAAGTGATGTAGATTCGTAACGCTTCAAATTTCCATCAGTTTTATCAGATAGCATGATATGGGGAGTAGTAGAGCCATGGTCATTTTTAATTAAGGCCTAAAATGAAATAGTCAGTAAATGCTAATAATGATTTGATGTTTCAGGGGGTGGCTACACGCAAGATTTCACGCCGGAGTGAAATTCACGCTGGTTTGAATTCACTTTGATCTCCTCATAAATCCCATATGTTGTTTACAACTATCAGGTGAAGTGAAATTTAGCGCCGGTCTAATGGGCTTTTCCAGAAAAAATCTGTCCAATCAATGTTGAGGATATGGACTTACACGAAAAATGTCAAGACCCCCTGGATGTCTAAAAGTAGTACTTCAACCCAGTGGATTGTCCTATTTTTGCATCGAGGCCCCTTGGACATTCACTTTGTCAATTTTTACAGTATTTTTCCTGGAAAAGCCCGAATGTCAAAATGACATAAGTGAAATCTCACGCCGGAGTTAAAAACGCATATAACGCAAAATATTTGAGCTATGACAGAAGTGTACAGCTAATTGATAAAGAGATTTTCAAACCGGAGTGAAATTATAACCAAAGCGAATAATACATGTAGACTGATGGAAGATGATAACAATTTCAAACCGGTTTGGAATTTCACGTCGGCCTGAATTTCACTTCGGATACGTTTAACATGCCCCTAAGTGAATTTTAAAGGTATTGGGTTCAAGTATTTATTTACCTTTATCTTTGCTTTATTTTTGCGTTTCCTAGAAGTGAAATTGAGCTATTATTGTTCATTTGACTGTCAAGCCAGAAAAATTAAACTTAATTACTAAATTTAAAGTTAAAAACGACAGCTTAAAAACTTTCAAACATCCCCACTCCCTTTCCCCTACTTTTTCAAAGTCAGCTTGAGACAGAGAGATAAGGTCAAAAACGTAAAGAAAACACGAAATATGAAAAGTTAAACAAACCTCCGTTTACAGCAAATTATTATAAGGCTTATTAGTAATAGAATGATCACAGTAGCAGCAACGATTATTCCTATGATGAGTGGCGAAAAAAAAATACTGTCGTCAGTGTTTGTTATCTTCTCTTGGCGTGTTGAATTTGTCGTATTTGTCGTATCTGGTGTTGTAGCAGTTGTATTAGTAGTAGAAATTGTGTCTTTAGTTGCTGATCTTCTTGTCGTAGTTGATGATGTCGTAGTACTTGTCGTTGTTGGTGGTGATGATGTTGTAGTGGTTTTCGGTGTCGTCGTCGTCGTCTTTGTCGATGTTTTTGTTGTAGTTGTTGTAGTAGGTGTCGTTGAAGTAGTTCTTATTGGTATTGTAAGTGTTGTTGGTGGCGTTAATGTAGTCGTGGTTGTAGTGGTCGTGGTAGTAGTTGGTGGTGGAGCTACCCATGTAAACGGATCTATTGTTGAAGTACATAAAAAGTTTTCTTGATCTATTGCTTAGGAATATTACCAATTAAGTTTGCAAAAGTTTTGTATAAGAAATAGCAAATTTCATTATGTTTCATTGGCGATGGTGATTTTCAAAAATTATGCAGGATATGACTTTACTTTGTTATGATATTACAGTGTGTATAAAAATGTTGGAAACACTCAACTCCCAATAGAAACTCCAACTTTTCAATTAATATTGGCTATTTGCTACAAAATTTTATATCAGCAGAAAGCTCTTGAAAAATCTTTAAAACGAAAATCATAAAAATATCGTCAATATTGCTGCTGGCGGTGAGGTGATTTGAACGCCTTTTGGTTGCATATACACCAGTAAAATTCCTCTGTTTGTATTTCTGTGTAGCTTTACTAGGTCTTTCATCATATGAAAATTATAATTTGACAAAAAATTAATTACATGGTCTTCTACAAAAAAACTGTATATCAAAAGACAGTTCACGTGGTCGATCTTGCTCAATTGGTGATTGCAGTTCTGTTGTGATCTGTATTTCAGTTTTCGGTCGGATGGTGATGTTGCCAACAAAAAAATATCACCAAAAATTGAAAAAGTGCTTTCTTCTTGCATTGAGATACGCTATGAGCTTCTTATAACATTTTAAACGATTACTTTAACATAAAACTAAAAGAACACAAGAATAATAAGCTTTTGAAGACCTGCACAATTATGAGATGCTGAAGTAAATAAGTAAATCGTTATCAACTAGAAAAGGACTGTAAATAGACCTACACTATTTTTGTATTGTTCAATTCAATGAATTCCGACCGCCATTTCATACAAAAAGAGAGGATTCTGAATCTCGTATAAATAGCACTACTCTTTTGAAAATTTTATTTCAGCAACTACTTACATGTTCGACTTCCAAGTGTTTTGATGATAACACATTTTTGGGAACATGATTGCAATTCTAGTTTTAAAACCAAACCATCAAGATCATGAAGGCCCTATAAGAAATTCAAATTTTACTATACG
Organism: Darlingtonia californica; assembly: GCA_032270445.1. Taxonomy (NCBI): domain Eukaryota; kingdom Viridiplantae; phylum Streptophyta; class Magnoliopsida; order Ericales; family Sarraceniaceae; genus Darlingtonia; species Darlingtonia californica. The sequence goes on from JAUBWS010136627.1 coordinate 8,560, forward strand.
AAATGCATTAACAATCTTTGGTAGTAAAAAGCGATGTTGCCTTTTTGAGTTTATTTTATAAAACAATATCGACCAGAAACAAATCTTCTTGATTAATCTTCTTACCAAATTGTCTCCTTGAAGAAATATGTTATTGTTGATGATATTTTGACTGAACGAATCATCCCAGAATTGTATATTTTTATTTTCTTTTGTATTGCGAACGAACACTTTCACAGAACGTTTTCCTCCGTTTGGATGACATGGAAGAAAGATATGCTGACTTTGATAAATGAATGCTTTATGGCAGCCTAAAAAAGAAAATGAAATGTGTATATATTCTTAATGTCAATTCTTTTTCATGTACGGACAAGCTTTTTTTTTTTCTTCTTCTCGCATCTGAACAAGGTGCACATTACCTATAGATAGTTACTATATTGTGCATATTTTTTTTTGGTGAAAACTATACCTATAGCTTTGGTATTTAAAAAACATATATTGCTGACCTCATCAAAACTCATTCCGATGGACAATCTCATTTCGCTTTTTTATAAAAATATGTTATTATCTATGAAAGTTTGTTCTTTCTTAAATACCCTTTTCAATCAGAAAATAATAGACCTTTGAAAATTGGCTGCTAGTATTATCATAACCATTTGGAGACAATTATGTCTCTGAAAATTAAGTATATATTATAACAGTAATGACAACTTTTTTCTTCATGAGTCCCTTTGCATACACAAGATACAGAAGATACATGCTGTTTAATGAATTCATAAAATACTTACCGTTTGAAGTAACTATACTGTTCATGTTTTGACATAAGATATTTTCATTATACCCATAGAATACTGGGTAGTCTCCTTTACATTTGCAAGTTCCTCCAGTAATAAATGAAGTAGAATCACATGGATTTATTCCTCTGAATATATCACCCCCTATATACTCTCTTGTAACTATAATGGTTGATCCATCAACGAAAAAAAGAATTGATAAAATGAAAAACAATTCTATAAACATTTCCATATCTTCTTTGGTAGAGTTCTGTCTTCGTTTAAATTTTGTCTCTGTTTCTTTCTGAATCTACAATATAATTATTACTTTCATTATCTTTATCTATTTAACATCATCTAGTTCATTTAGACAAAGGGAAGGCAATTCTTCACTTCATTGTTTGATTAGTAGGCAACGTGTTTTAAAATTAATTAAAGATGCAGCGATTTCTTATCTAGATGGTTAATCTTCGATTCTTTTGTCGACTATTTTGTATCACTGTATTTAATATGTTTGTCGGTGGGATATGCTAAGACAATCACCCACAACCATTTACAAGTACCCATTTGACGGTTTTGATGAATATTCATAAATCGTATGTTATTGATAAGAGCTCTAATTCTAGTACTCGTATAAACTTGAAGTTATGGTCTCAGTGATTTTACATGCCGTTTCAAAAGCTTAGATTGATATAGTAATATCAAATTCACCATTCTTACGCTTTTTATTGAAAAAAGTACTTGTGAGGTGTGTTATACGATATTAGCTGTTGAGTAGTTTAAGATATTTGATTAGAGACTGGTTGATTTATCTTTGTTGTAAGCTACCTATTTAACCTATCTAACCTTTGTCGAGAATCCCAGAGAAATTTTCAACACTTCATCCAAAGTTGATTGGATCAAACGGGTAAACATTGGTAGAAATAGCTGTTACTACAGTTTTATTTTGTACGACATTTTGATTGCGAAACGAGGTCGTATCAACCTCGTGTAAACCAGTTTTTGATTATAAGAAGAATTTATAAGTTTATAAGAACGTTTTTTTTGCACTTCGCGTTTACAAGCTTCCTGATGGTTTTCGAAGGCACGGTTGCAAAAAAGTTTGTAAAAGTCAACGTAAGGGAATGTTTGGTGAATGAAAATAGGGGATCAAAGATAGATTCTAAATGTATTTAGTATGAATATTTATTCTAGCTAATTACAATTTTAAGTACAGGTAATTACATTATTCCTGTATCTCGTTGAAATAACAGTATATCGTATCGTTATGTGTATTTTTTTTCTCTTCTTTATAGTAACAAACACTAAGACAATACATTTACAAAAATCTATGAATCCCTGCTCCCGCAGCGCACTCGAAGTGATATCGCCAGGAGCAGGAAAATCAAAAAGAAAACAGAGCTATGCCTATGTTCCACTGTCTAATGCAATATGGGAAAAAAGAATTTTGATAGCGTTTAGTGCGAGGAGCTGCTATGGGGCGAAAGGAAAGCCTTGATCTAAGTTCGATAAAAGCTATATTCTGAGGTCGCAAAATGTCAAGCAAATATTGATGTGCCATGTCATCAAAGATCTTGTGAAAGAAGAATAGCCTCCTGTCTGCTAAGATCTCAAAACCAAGCTCAGAATATAGCTTTTAGTACCACGAAAACAGCCTGTTAGTTAAACAGGCATTGTATTGAACAGATTCAAGCTGTTATGAAAATGTTGTATTGCCTAGATAGTCCTACACAATATCCCCATAATCCAGATTAGGTCTTACAAAGGCTTTATAGATGGTTAAAAGTGAGTTTATCGATAAAAAACTTCGAAGTTTACGAATGAGACCAATGCTTTTGTTTGCTTTACTTATCTTCTCACTGACCATCTCAGATCAAAGGTCAGTTTTGCATCTAAAATTAGGCCTAGATGCTTCTGGCTTTCGGAGACTGCGATCGCAGTGTTGTTGAAGAAAACAAATAGAGCATTAACAGAAGTATACTTTCTGTAAAAATAAATTTTAACTGCCTGCTTAGAAGGGTCCGGGTTAAATGACATTTTCCATTGATGAGCACAATCGTAAATTCTTCCAAGATTATATTTAACTTGCTCGAATTTCCGATTTGATCTAATACTATTGAAAATAAAGATATATCATCAGCAAAGATTTTTGGGACAGATTCGAGGTTAAAAATAACAATGGACCCAAAATTGACCATTGGGGAACACCAGCCTAGATTTGCTTCCATACGGAATTCTGTCTATTTAAAACAACTCTCTGAACACGACCAGAAAGAAAATCTCTCAAAAGAAATAACAAAGGACCAGATACACCATAGGAATACAGTTTAAAAAGCAACCCATCGTGCCACACTCTATCATATATCTAAAAATATACCCCACGGGTGTCTACGGAGGGGCTAGCATCAACAACTTTAAAGGTGTTGTGCGTTATGGACAATACTTGAGACACAAGGTGTTGTGCGTTATGGACAATACTTGAGACACGTGAATCACCCTGGCGAAAGAGCCTGATTGACAATATGGAAATAAGTGGTTGTTTAGATGCAATGGATTTTTGACATCTTTTCTAGTGCTTGTAAATGGCTGTACTCCATTTTAACTGCTAATTTATTTGCATCCAATTATGTCTATAACGAGTGCACTGTTGTTTATTTGTACAATTTACTTTCAATACATTATTTCATAATCACCGTTGATTCTTTGATTCGGTTTTGTTTGTTGAGCATTCTTCCCTTTCTTTGTCATCGCATCGTTTGTCAAAGACGCGTATTCTCTGCTTTGTTCGATTTCCACAAGATTCAAACTTTGGTAATTGGATGAATCCATATTGTTTTGGTTCTGTTGAACATCAAACAGCGTCTCATCCATTACGTCGTATGTCCTACCAACAGGTTGTGACTTATTTTCACAAAATCGTGTTTCATTTGTCGGTTCATAGTCGTTCGGAAATATGTTTTGTGTGATAGCCGGAGGATTTTTTGCATTTTTCTAATGAATAATTTATCACAGATGGTATAAGAACGGCAACAACGAAAATATTTTTAATGCATACAAATAAAAACTTTTATCTCTTACCTCTTTTCCAATCCTTTTTTCTGTTCGATTTCTAAATTAAATAAAACTTCTTTACATATTAATCTAAGAAATTTTCGGCAACTTGTTGAGCTACTATCATTTTTCAAAGGTACGCTAGACGGTACGTCGAGTCTGTCGAGTCAAATTTATTAATACAGCTAACCTTCGTTTACAATAGGTTATGGAAAATCAATAACAGTAAAGCGATCATTCAAATTCATTGACAAACTTTCATTTGATTATTACAAGAGTCCATAGAGTAATTACTGGAAATAACTTAGGCGACTAATATTCGCATACGATAGACAAATGATGCCCGTCCCGGCTCTTGCTGTCGCAGCTAATTTTTTGTGAACGGTCGTAAGAGTCCTTGCGAGTATGGACCATACAGAAGCCGGTGACCGTATAATTCGTAGAAACGTGCACGCGTGATATTTATACCAATAGGATAATATTTATGTTGCGTCTTTACAAAAATTCCATTCCTTTTCCGTGTTCGTTTAGTGCTGTGGTGAAACAATGAATTAACAAACTAAATTAAGTAAACTAAATTCCCGATAGATAGGGATAGGAGTTACAAATTTGTAGCACGAAACATTTGAAACAGGATCCCGTCCTTATACTGTTCACTCGTCTTTGTTATGGCAAGGTATCATTAAATTTTGATATTTTGTGATAATTTTTTGTTATAAAGTGATACTTTTGAAATTTTAAGGTATTGAAGGAATTTTTTGACCGTTATATGGGAATCTTCCAATAGACTAACGATTCTTCCAACCGTTCACGAAAAACATCTGCACTGTCTAAAGATTTAAGAAAAAAACTGGCAGTGAGTTCAACAAACCTTCGTTTATAGCAAATGAGTATTATTAGATGAATGATCACGGTAGCAGCACAGATTATTCCGATGGTTAGAGGTGAAAAAGCAATACTGTCATCCGAGTTTGTTATCTTTTCTTGACGTGTTGTGTTTGTCGTATTAGATGTTTTTGCGGTTGCATTAGTAGTTGAAATTGCTGGTGAGTCCTTAGTTGTTGATCTGCGTGTCGTAGGTGCTAGTGTTGTAGTACCTGTCGCTGTTGTAGTGGTTGTCGTTGTTGTAGGTGTTGATATTGTTGTATAAGTAGTATTTGGTGTTGTTGTTGTAGTATTAAATGTCGTACTTACTTTAGTAGTATTTGTTGATGTTTTAAGAGAAGTTGGCGGCGTCAATGTTGTAGTGGTTGTTGTTGTTGTAGTAGTAGTTGTTGTTGTTGTAGTATTAAATGTCGTACTTGTTGTAGTAGTATTTGTTGATGTTTTAAGAGAAGTCGGCGGCGTCAATGTTGTAGTGGTTGTTGTTGTTGTCGTAGTTGTTGTTGTTGGTGGTGGAACTACCCATGTGTACGGATCTATTAAGTTGAAGTAGCATGAAATCAATTCTTTTTATCTATTTTTAATCAATATTCTAATTAAGTTTGCAAAGCTGTTGTAACCGATTACCAAAATGCGCTACGGTTCGTTTGTCTTGGCTGGTAAGGGTAATTTTAAAAGTAATTTAGGTTTCATGTTAATGCATAGGTCTTTATTTAGCATTAAATTTCATTAGTATTGGAAAACATCACAGTACAACAACGGAGGATGGATGGAATTAGTCTTTATAGATTTCTTTGGTTCTTCTCCATCATGAGAAATCCCCTCTCAACGATTTAAATCTGGGTAAACCTTACAGAAGTAGTCCGAACTTTCTATCAAAACTTAACTATTTGTAATCAATACCTTTATTGAATTAAATCCAGATAAAATTTGATAAATTTCAAGTGGTCGATCATATTGCGGCATGTGTCCACAAACTTGCTAATTGATTGATTGCTAAGTACAGATAGCCTTGAAGTGTGTAATGCCTACACTTCACTGTTTACGAGCGTAAAAACATCTATAAGTGTATTGATAGAGCTATCTCAGATGGGGATCTACCCCACCGAAACTTCTAAAGAAGAACTTGTTTTTAGTTTAAATTATGTCTTATGTTAACTCAGTCGATGTTATGATGAAGCCGGATGTCCATTCATATTCCCTTATTATATGAAGTATGTAAAGCTGAAACAATCGAAGCATTGGAAACGAAAACCAAAATGAAGTAGGTGATCCGGCTTGGTCTTTGTTCAGATTTTCAAAAGGATCTAAAAGAGGATCTCAAAAGTAAACCTTTGTCGTTCAAGTTTGACGAGATTCCAACCTCCCAGACAAAACATCAATGTAATAGTTATGTTCACTATTGGAATTTCGTCTGTGGACCTACTGAAAGCTTGTAGAACATGTTTTAGTTTAGATATTAGTTACATGCTGCACCTTGGAACGGATAGGTAAAATGTGAATAAGAAATTTAACCTCATTGTTGACATGAGACAACCTTGGAAAAACAAGTCCTCTACACATTGTGTTCAGAAAAGGTGTCAGTTCGCTTTTAAGATTGGTGTTGATCAATTTGACCTTGACATTCATTTTTTCAACCTATCTGCAAGTCGTAGAGCAGATTAGATATAGGAAAAAACAAATATAGCAGCTGAATATGCCTTGAAGCACAGTTTTGCAAGATGGGTGACATTGCGAAAAGTGCTTCTATGCTTGGTTGAATAATATGATAATGTAAAGGAATGTTTTCTTGTGTTTGTACTACACTACATCAACATTCAGGTGCAGGGGATATCGAGTAATGGTAGAATCAAAAAAGCCTTAAATGATGATTCCCCGTTGTAGCAATTTTCTTTTGTTGCCTTCTTTGCCACCGATTCCGAAGTATTCGTAACCAATTCACAGTCTATGAAACCAAGCATCCATATGATGAGATAGAAAAATTGCTCCGGAAAACATGTCAAAGTTTTTAAAACGAAGCACTTATCGAATCGAAAAGAGATAACTCTACCAGTCAGACCCCAGCAACTGAATTATTGAAGGTTGATGTCTATAATAAAAAGCACATTAAACCAAAAAAGATGACAGATATGGGCACCAAGCTAAGAGATTGTTCGTATCTTCACCTTTAGTATTAGACGAAAAAGAAGAAGCCTTTAGGATAAAGACTGTTTTTGAAATTATTTTTCAGCAACTACTTACATATTCGAGGTCCAAGTGTTTTGATAATAACACATTTTTGGGAACATGATTGCAATTCTAGTTTCAAAACCAAACCACGAAGATCATGAAGGCCCTATAACAAAAATACATTTTACTATACGAAATGCATTAACAATCTTTGATGGTAAAAAGCCATTGTGAGTTTATTTTATAAAACAATATCGACTAGAAACAAATTTTCTTGATTAATCAACTTACCAATTTGTCTCCTTGAAGAAATATGTTATTGCTGATGATATTTTGACTGAATGAATCATCCCAGAATTGTTTATTGGTATTTTCTTTTGTATTTCGAACGAACACTTTCACAGAACGTTTTCCTCCGTTTGGATGACATGGAAGAAATAATATATCATCATGACTTTGATAGATAAATGCTTTATGGCAGCCTAAAAGGAAAATGAAATGTATGTATATTCTTAATGTCAATCCATTTTGAGACACGGTCAAGCTTATTTTGTCTGCTTCCCGAATATGAACAAGGTGTACATACCATAAAGATAGATAGTTACTATATTGTGCAAATTTTTTGGCGAAAACTATACCTATAGCCTGGATAATGAAAAAACATAAATTGATTTTTATATTCGAGTTCTGCTGACCTCATCAAAACTCATTCCGATGGTCAATCTGATTATGGGGGGCCAATTTTTCACTATTTTATAAAAATATGATAATATGATCATCTACAAAAGTTCGTTCATTCATTCTTAGATGCCCTTTTCAATTGGGAGTTATAGACCTTTGAAAATTAGCTGCTAGTATTAGTATTACCATTTTTGGAGACAACTATATCTCTAAACATTAAGTCTATATTATAACATTAATGACAACTTTTTTCTATATGAGTATACAAGATACAGAAGATACATGCTGTTTAATGAATTCATAAAATACTTACCGTTTGAAGTAACTATATTGTTCATGTTTTGACATAAGATATTTTCATTATACCCATAGAATACTGGGTATTCTCCTTTACATTTGCAAATTCCTGCTACAATAGTGTTTGAAGTAGAATCACATGGATTTATTCCTCTGTATACATCACCTCCTATATACTCTCTTGTAACCAAAATGGTTGATCCATCGACGTAAAAGTGAATTGATAAAATTAAGAACAATTCTATAAACATTTTCATATCTTATAGAGTTCTGTCTTCGTTTAAATTTTGTCTTTGTTTCTTTCTGAATTCAGAATACATTATGTATTAATAATTTATTACTTTCATTATCTTTATCTATTTAACATCATCTAGTTCATTTAGACAAAAGGAATGCCATTCTTCACTTCATTGTTTGATTAGTAGACAGCGTGTTTTAAAATTAATTAAAGATTCAGCGATTTCTTATCTACAATTTCTAGCAAAATGTTTTGGCAGTAGAGCTCAAAAAACAAATTTTCAACCCCTTCCCCCAAATTTTCAATAGTTGATGGGGTTCTGACTCCAATTTTAACCATTGAAACTTAGAGGGAGGTAAGAAACTTCCTTCTAAGTTTGTAAACACGAAAAAAGGCTATCATTTCTGAGTTAATGTCTCACATTTTGCTACGAGTTGTAGATGGTTTTAATCATCGATTCCTTTGTTGGCCATTTTGTATCACTGTATTTATGTTTGTCGGTGGGAAATGCTAAGACAACCAAAACCATTTACAAGTACCTGTTTGATGACTTTGATAGATATCAGTTCAAAATTTATAAATCGTATGTTTTTGATAAGAGCTAAAATTCTAGTAGTCATACAAACTTATAATACAAAGTTATAGTCTCAGTGATTTTACATGCTTAGATTGATATAGTAGTATCAAATTCACCTTTCTTACGCTTTCAAAAGAAAACGAGCTATTGAAAAAGTATGAAATTCATGTTTCATACGATCTTAGCTGAGTAGTCTAGCCTTCGTAAGTTTGTACAAAATGTACAAAAGTTCAGAGAATTTTTCAGAAACTTTCACATTTGATTGAATAAACGGGTAATCATTGGTATCAAAAGCTGTTGCTGCAGTTTCATTTATTTTGTATGATATTTGATTATGAAAGCGAGGTCATTTGAACCTCTTGTAAACCAGGTTTTTTGATTATAAGAAGAAAAACAAGAAAATAATCGGTTACGTTTTTTTTCACTTCGCGTTTACTAGCTTCCGAATTAAGGTATTTATATCCTTTCTCAATGTCCTGGAGAGAGTGTCTAGATGCGCTAAGAGATTGAGAGATGTACTAAAACATTACATTTACACACTATGAATCCTTACTCCCACAGGACACTCAAAGTGATATCGCCAGGAGCAGGAAAATCAAAAAGAAAACAAAAGAAAAAAAGAAGTTAAGGTAAAATAAATAACTTACGGAAGATATTAACATGAAAATCAATTGGAGTTTCATTTATCCAAAGTGTGGTCCACTAAATCTATTGGAATCAAAAATGAATTAATGACAAAATTAAGTAATTCCCGAATTTACGTTATTTTTGACATTAGAATCACAATAAAGCAGAACTTTCGACAAATAAAAGGGATTCAGTTGGACAAGAGCTATGCCTAAAGCCTGGAGACTAAAATAGTTTCAGTCTTTCATTGGGAAAGTAGATCATTGCAACAGGTAATGCTCAGAGTTTTCGATCGTTAGTTCTACATGAACAAAAAGGGTCAATGGTATCCATGAACCCATGCCTAAATTTATGTTCGCGTAGATGTCTGAACCGTAATCTTAGCCGAGTAAGTAAAACCCCGGTTTATTTCACACCGAATGTCGGTGCAGGTTTGGGTCGTAGAGAATCAAAAATAGCGTGTTTGAAATTGAAATTCAAGGGAGATTTTGTATACGGCTATCCAGGTTGTTCTACTGCAATATGGGAAAAAAATTGCGATAGCGTTCAGTACGAACTGCTATTGGGCGAATAGGAGGCCTTGATCTAAGATCGATACAAGCTACATACTTAGGTGGCAAAGTTTCATGCAAATATTGATGTACCATGCCATTAAAGATCTTGTAAAGGAAGAATAGCCTTCTGCTAAACCTCCTGTCTGCTAAGGTCTCAAGACCATGCTCATAATATAGCTTTTCTCCAGAAGTACTACGAAAACAGCCTGTTGTAACTAAACAGGCATTGTATTGAACAGATTCAAGCTGTTGTGAAAATGTCGCATTGCCTGGATAGTCGTACTACACGATATCCCCATAATCCAGATGAGGTCTTACGAAGGCTTTATAGATGGTTAAATGAGACCATTGTCTTTGTGCTTTACATATATTCTCGCTAGGGTGATGATCAAAGGTCGGTTTTAGATCTAAAATTAGGTTTAGACGCTTCTGGCTTTCGGAGACTGCGATTGCAGTGTCGTTGAAGAAAACAGGTAGAGCATTAGCAGGAGTATATTTTTTAGAAAAATAAACTTCAACTGCCTGCTGAGAAGGGTCCGGGTTAAATGACATTTTCCATTCATGAACCCAATAGCAAATTCTTCCAAGAGTATATTTAAATTGCTCGAATTTTTGATTTGATCTAATACTAATGAAAGTAAAGTTGTATCATCAGCAAAATTTTTGAGACAGATTTGAGGTTGTTAGGGAGGTCGTTGATGAAAATCAAAAATAACAATGGACCCAAAATTGATCCTTGGGGAATACCAGCCAAGATTTTCTTCCATATGGAATTCTATCCATTTAAAACAACTCTTTGAACGCGGCCAAAGAAAATCACTCAAAAGAGATAACAAAGGGCCAGATACACCATAGGAATGTAGTTTAAAAAGCAACCCATGCAACACTCAATCAAAAGCTTGAGATAACACCTGAGATACACATGAATCACCCTGACGAAAGCCAGTTTGACAAGATGAAAATAAGTGGTTGTGTATAATTTAGATGCAAAGGTTTTTTGACATAATTTCTAGTGCCTGTCAAAGGCTGTCATACATATTGTGCTGTATCCATTGTAACTGCTAATTTATTATTCATCATTAAGTGAACTACTTGAGATTTTGCTTGAGGTTCCACAGGGATATGTACTTGGACCTATATTATTCAACATCTTTATTAATGATTTATTATTTACAATTCAAGAAAATATTTGCAACTTTGCTGACGATAACATCTTATATGATTGCGGTAGAGATACCACTGAAATCATTCATCGAATCGACAACGACCTTGTTTCTATATTAGGTTGGTTTTCAAGCAACGGTATGGCTGCAAATCCTGACTAGTCTGAGCAATTTTCTTGGGAACTGCAGATAATAATATCAGTTTAGATTAAGGTTCAGTTAAAATTGTCTAACTCCATTACAGTCCACACTAAAAACCTCCAACAATTGGTTATTGAAATTTATAGATCATTAAACCATATGAATCCAGTCAGTTTATGTGGGATTCTTTTGTTTTCAAACCTGGAACTTATCATCTTACACAAGGGCTATCTCTCATCATTCTACGAGCACGAACTACTCGTGTAATAAATTCGTTCGAGCAGCACTAGCCTGGAATCACCTTCCATCATATTTAAAACAAGAGAAGTGCTTGTCTAAATTTAAGTATAAGCTCAAATTGCTTAAGATTTATTGTAAATGCAAATATTACAACTTATATTTTACTTTTTAATTTTATTATTGATGTTGGAATTTATTAGTCATATTGTACTATTTTAACCATTCAACTTTAAACAAAGAATAATAATAATAATATAAAAAAAAATGCATCCAATTATGTCCATAATGAGTGCACTGTGGTTTAATTGTGCAATTTACTTCCAATACGATACTTCATAGTTAACGTTGATTCTTTGATTCGGTTTCGTTTGTTGAGCATTCTCATCTTTCCTTGACATCGCATCATTTGTCAGAGACGTGTATTCTCTGCTTTGTTCGATTTCCACATGATTCAAATTTTGATGATTGGATGGATCCATATTGTTTTGGTTCTTTTGAATATTCAACATCGTCTCATCTATTACTTCGTATGTGCTACCAGCAGGTTGTGACTTCTTCACACAAAATCGTGTTTCATTTATTGGTTCATGGTCGTTTGTAAATATGTTTTGTGTGATAGCTTGAGGATTTTTTTCATCTCCCTAATAAAGGAAATATCACAGATGGTATAAGAAAGACAAATACGAAAATATTTTTAATGCATACAAATAAAAACTTTTATCTCTTACCTCTTTTTCAATCCTTTTTTCTGTTCGATTCCTAAATTAAATAAAACTTCTTTACATATTAATCTAAGAAATTTTCGGCAACTTGTTGAGCTACTATCATTTTTCAAAGGTACGCTAGACGGTACGTCGAGTCTGTCGAGTCAAATTTATCAATACGGCTAACCTTCGTATACATAGGTTATGGAAAACCAATAACAGTAAAGCGATCATTCAAATTTAGTAATGTGACAAACTTTCATCTGATTATTACAAGACTTCATAGCAGTAGAGTAATTACTGGAAATTGGATGGATCCATATTGTTTTGGTTCTTTTGAACATTAAACAGCCTCTCATCTATTACTTCGTATGTGCTACTAGCAGGTTGTGATTTCTTTTCACAAAATCGTGTTTCATTTATCGAGTTCGTGGTCGTTTGTAAATATGTTTTGTGTGATAGCTTGAGGATTTTTTTCATCTCCCTAATAAAGGAAATATCACAGATGGTATAAGAACGGCAAAGACGAAAATATTTTTAATGCATACAAATAAAAACTTTTATGTCTTACCTCTTTTTCAATACTTTTTTCTGTTCGATTCCTAAATTACATAAAATTAGTTTACAGTATTAATCTAAGAAATTTTCGTCAACTTGTTGAGCCACTGTCATTTTTCAAAGGTACGCTAGGCGGTACGTCGAGTCCGTCGAGTCAAATTTATTAATACAGCTAACCTTCGTTTACAATAGGTTATTGAAAATCAATAACAGTAAAGCGATCATTCAAATTCATTAATGTGACAAACTTTCATTTGATTATTACAAGACTTCGTAGCAGTAGAGTAATTACTAGTCTTTATAATAAACCGTTCCGGGCTTTTTTTTCCTTCTCTTGGTCTATAGGCTAACGTCCAAAACCGAGTAATTGGAAGTCTTGGGACTATAAACATTAAACTTCGATTGTCAAAAATAGTCACGCTGATTGGTTAATAGTGCGCGTAACAAAGCGCCGT